>JARKIB010000398.1:0-114506 GCA_029378385.1 Mycena metata | reverse complement strand
CCTTCCCCGAGTCCGTACCGCCCGCCATGTCCCTCGCTACGTAAATCTTGAATATAACCTATTTGCCGAATTATCTGTGGGATTTCCGTTAGTCAAGAATCAAGATGGCGCGCGCAAAGTTCAAGGGAAATAAGTCAAGTCTTACCTGGAGGGGAATTCGAGAGTTTGAGAACTGGTCACTGCGGCGTGATGGCGCGCGCGGGGATTCAAACGCATGAAGCTAAATTCAAGTCAGCGCGGATTCGACGTTGCAACTTTGAAGTAAAGAAAGGTGCGTCCCTCCAATGCAATACAATGCAAACCCGACGAGGCCTTGAATCGATGTGTGCGGGTGCGCGGCCACAAAAATCGAGCCAAGTGGGATTCAACCCGGGAGGGCAATACTACTACTTACTCGGTGCGGCGGGGCGGGGGGGGGTTTAATCACATAGAGCTCATGGTGACTGCGACGAGTTCAAGGCCAGTTCTTTACAATAAATAACGAATAAAGTACTTACCTGGCACTTTGAACTTGCAACAAATTAATTCCACACAGCTGAATAACAGGGGAGTCCTGGGTGAACGAGGTCAGCGATGCGATGAAGCCGATTAGGTTGAAAGCTTACCTTGGAATTGATAGGTTCCTGTTGAGTTGGGTTGACATTGCGGCGCGGCGCAGGGTCCAATATGGAGAACGTTGAAATGAGTAAAGTGCAGTGAAATTGAATGAAGGACTCACAATGCAATAGGTAAGTAAATGAACCGAAGCCAGGGTGTTGAATTGAACTTGGTTGGGTCTGAAAGGTAAGTCGGCCCAAGAATTGACAATGAATATGGACTCCCCAAAGATGATGTACATTGTAGATGCTTGACTCGGAACTAGTCGGTGAACGCGTTCGAAGGGAGGGCAGGAGTTGAAGGGCTGAAAGTTCGGGTCAGTTCAACGCGGAAGACGGAATAACTGAAGTGAAGTGAAGACTTACTGGAGGGTAAAGACATGAATGGTGTTGAAACCTGAAGCCAAGGAACGGAGTATGGGAGTCTACACCAGTCAAACAACCCAGCGCCTCAAACATTCAACGGTACTTACGTTGAACCTGGTCCGAGACCCAAGGTCCCTTGACGACTTCAAACTCAATCTACTCATCGCGGAATAATGAGAATCTCTCAACGACAGAATGAACATACCTCAACTCGAAATCCACGAGGGCGGAACGCATCCCCGAGATGCCCGAGGTCGAGGTCGAGTTCTACTCGAGGAATTACTAATTAGTGAATGTGCGGGTGGAGTGTGGTACCACAGACCTATTGAGCGTCGAATGAACGTCCAAGGGCTATTGAAGTCCTCTAATCTAGATGTTGCTTGAGGCGTGTATGTAGTAGACTGGAACGAGGGATGGGTAGTTGAAAATATTGTGGATGCAACGGTGAAGCTTACCTCGAGTCAAATGAAGATGGTTTGGACCTTCAGGGCGACATTGAGGTCGAGCATCTGTGGATGGGAGGTCAGTGGTGCGTATGTAAAGTGAATGGAAGATGAGCGAGAGGAACTCACGTCGAAGGTGGAGGTTATGTTGAATGAACATTGACTTGAGTATTTAAGTCAAGTTCAAGTACTATAGTAGATAAGTCAATGAATGAACGAATACATGCATCACATACCTATGAACCATCGAAGCAACAGTCCATGGTACGGACATCGAGATGAGTTGAATACTATCAAACCACGTTCAGCAAATTAAATCCAGCCCATAGTACCGACATATCTGGCTCAAACGAGCATTGTAACGCCCTCTGGCAGTTTCAACGACGTCGAATTGAATCAAGCATCGAAGGTCGAAGGCCTTGAACGAAGGTCAGTTCAAATATTATCACAAAATTAAATGCCAGATACCTGAGCTCAAACGGCCATAGGTTCGGTCAATCTGGATTCACACACTCGTAAGAGCGCGCCATTGAGGGGATTACACGACGCTGAGTGAACCGTTGAAGGTCAACGAAAGTCAGTTCAAAAAACTCCTAATAAACATGGCGGGCATACCTGCAGTTAAACGGCCATAGATTCGGCCTCCCAGGGACATAACGACGTGTCTTGACCGCGGCTGGACATGGTGATGCCCTCTTGAAGGTATTGAACGACCGCTGAACGAAGTGTTGAAGGTTGAGGATGTTCAAAAACAGATTGACTTGAACGACATTGAAATCCGAAGCCAAGGAACAGAGCATGAGAGTCCATCAATGCAAATAAAAGCCCACCAGCGCTTCAAATATTGACAGGTATTTACATATTTTTCGCCGCCACCACTGTATTACAGTGTTCTCACTCCAAGAAGAGTAGATAAGAAACCAAAAAACTGTGTTCATATATACACAGACACCGGTACTTGAGAGTAATATATACATTACAATGACTTCTTGGTATCCTCAATTAGCTGCTCAAGTTCTTCCATTTCCTCCGGTTTACCAAGCTTTTGGTACGTCTTCACCAGATCCTCCATAGCAAGGATGGTGTCCGGATGTTTGTCACCCAAGAGTTGTCTTCGCTTCTGAAGCACTTCAACTTCCAGGCCCAATGCTTTGTTCAAGTCACCCAAATTGTAATGTGTGGCTGCAAGGTTGGCCATGGCTCTCAGTGTGTCTGGGTGATCCACACCTAGAAGTTTCCTGCGTTTCTCCAGCACTGGAACCTCGAGCTCCATTGTTTTCTCCAGCTCCCCTAGATCAGAATATGTGGAGGCAAGATTACCCATTGCCAACACTGTGTATGGATGATCTTCTCCTAGAAGTTTGGTACATTTCTCTAGTACCAGAATTTTGAGCTTCTTTGCTTTCTGGAACTCCCCTAGATCAGAATATGTAGAAGCAAGATTACCCATGGCAAGCAATGTGTTTGGATGATCTTCCCCCAGAAGTTTGGTGCGTTTCTCCAGCACCTGAACCTGGAGCTCCATTGCTTTCTGCACTTCCCCTAGCTTAGAATATGTTGGAGCCAGATTATTCATCGCTAACAGTGTGTCTGGGTGTTCTTCTCCCAGAACCTTTGTGCGTTTCTCCAGCACCAGAACCTCGAGCTTCTTTGCTTTCTGGAACTCTCCTAGATCAAAATATGTGGAGGCGAGATTACTCATGGCAAGCAATGTGTTTGGATGATCTTCTCCCCGAATATTTCCGTGTTTCTCCAGTACCAGAACCTCGAGCTTCTTTGCTTTCTGCAACTTTCCTAGCTTGTGATATGTAGTGGCAAGATTACCCATCGCATGCAATGTGTCTGGATGATCTTCCCCCAGAACTTTGGTGCGTTTCTCCAGCACCAGAACCTCGAGCTTCATTGCTTTCTGGAACTCCCCTAGCTCAGAATATGTTCGGGCAAGATTCCCCATCACCAATAGTGTGTTTGCATGATCATCCCCCAAAAGGAATTTGGACTTCTTGAGAACCTGTTCAGTAATAGCTTGTGCATCTTTGAACTTTCCTGCATAGTAGTATATTTGCCAAAATGCCTTCCTGAAGTCAGCTACTCTATCAGGGTTCCCATATTCCAGTAGAGCAATGTGAGGTATAAGCTGCACCGAGGCTAGTTCTATCTCATCATCTGGGATCTCTGTAATGCACATTCCCAATACAGAGCTCATGCATGACTGAAGTGGTTCTTCATCAGGAAGTGTACTCCGACTCCATGCATGGACCAGTGGATGAATGGAAAACAGCTTTGTCTTTGCATCAAAGCTAATGAGGGAGTAAGCTTTGATCTCGTTGGTAATATCCAGGAATTTGAGAGAATTCCATTCCCCTGTGGGTTCAACAAAATGAGAGAGAAATTCAAGTGGCTCCTGCAATTCCTCCCTAGGTGGTAACCATGATGGGAAGTCATACTTTGAAGCAGTGCAGAACATGTCCTCTGAAATACCAGTGTAGTGTAGAAAGGAGCAGAGCTGTAATAAAGTTGCTGCAAGGTGGCTGAGATGGTTGAAGCTAATCTGCCATGTTGTGAAGACTGTTTGGGCATAGTCATCATGGGACTGAGCAGCCTTTTCACTGAGCAGTCTGGCCCGATTACTGTGGTACAGAGCCAAGTACCCTCCAAGGTCTTCTGACTTGGAGATGAATGCACCAGCCTGGATAATTGCAAGGGGCAGGTAATACAATTCCTGTAGGGGAGATCAAACTTATGTGTATGGTCTTGCTGGAGTATCTGACCTTCACAATTCCTCTTGCAAGTTTGAGGTTTTCTTCTGAGCTCTTCTTGTTTGCCCTTCGGAGTAGCAAGGTGATTGAATCTGCTTCTTCCATATCAGACACAGGAGTGTGAGCTCCATAATTCCGCAGGTCAGGATTCCGAGTGGTTATTATGATGTTGCCATGGTTACACTTTGGGAGAAAGTCATTGAGATTGATTTTTGGGTCATCAGCATTGTCGAAGAAGACAAGCCATTTGCTGTGGTTAGATTGAAGCCAGCTCAAGGCATCTTGTGCAGAGTCACCAGCACTCTTGGAGATTGCTATACTCTTGAGACCTGTTTCAATTGTCTCGACTTTGCTAGTATCGACAAAAAAGACATCGGAGAAGCTGGAAATAAATTCAGTGGTACTTCATTTTGGTTGACAAAACAGGTGAACCTTGATTGTTCAATGAACTTCAAAGCAATCTGTGTTTTTCCGGCCCCGCCAAGGCCATATAGGACATAGATGTGTTGGTTTCCTGAGTCTGTATCAAAGGATTGATGCATCTTGCCCAAGATTGCTTGTCTGCCTTGAAAAATCCTGGATGGAGGAGGACAATTGTTGATATTCTGAACTGCTTTAACCACAGTAAAACCTAAAAATATCAAGTTCCAACATAATGTAATGGACAAAAGACCTACTGGGGGCTGTTACAATGGCATGGATCTCATCAACTTTGAAGTTGGTCTCAACAATGGCCATCAGCTACGATTCAATTAGATGAAAACAGTGTAGCAGATTTAAGAAAACCTTGCCTTCAGTTTAGAACACACTCCTTGGATCTGTGTCTGATACCCCGTAATTTCATCTGTGAGGTTGCTTGACTTTAGGAATTCCTTGACTCGTCCCCGAAAGCCTTTGGATTGGTCTTGCAAATTCCGGATTGCAAGGATTACTGCCTCGAGATAGCTGAAATACCTTAGGTTCAGAAAACAAACAAAACAAAAATTACTGCACCTTTCAAGTTCCTCACACAAGCCCTTGAATTTGACAGCGGCAGTATTCCTGTGGGACTTGATTTGGTCATGAAGAATAGTAATAATTTCTGTGCTACTGTTGCACAGGTCTTCCAAGTCCTCGCGATTCTTCTTCACTCTCTGTAACCCAGGTTATATAGGAAGTCATTCAATTTAGATCTTTGCAGACACACCACAACTGTCTCCAAAAGAATCAACACAGTCCCAGAGACTCCCTTGATGTAGGGAAACGGGGCACATTCCGCTGCTGCCGTGATGGTCTTTGCGGTGATGATCGCAGTTGCCAGCCAATCTGACTTGGATTTGGGCGGAGCCTTGAATGGGCGCAAAATTGTTACTCCTGTTGTGGGAGGTGCTGGGGATCCAGAGGTGGGGAGAGATGTGGTAGACATGATTGAGGACAAGGACGGAGACAACGAGGCTGGTACACCGCTTCCACAGCTTCGATCGAATCAGATTGATCTCGCTGTCAGTTCAAAAATAAATCTTCTATATAATAATGTGAAGCGGGGAGTCATAGAATATTCTAAATGGAACATCAAATTTCCCATGTCCAAGTCCATGGGCCGCCCAACCCCCGACCAGTGTTTCCACGGAGTTGAACCAAGCTTAGAGCTTTGAACCAAGCACAAACTAAGTTGCGCCCAAGAACACAGCTCGGGTCTTGTTTTTTTTCAGTCTTGAAAACCCGACGCAATCAGAGTTTAAAATAGCAAATTGAACCCCCATTTTTGGAGTCAAGGGAAAAACTTGAAGGAAATCAGAGATTGGAATGAACTTGAAGTTCCACTTCCGGGTCCAACGAGAACTCCAAACATTCAACACAATTTCAAGCAGAAGTGACCCTGGCAGTTCGATCTGACAGGTGGATATTGGGTGGACACAGTGACAAGTACAATCATGATTCGAACGCGGAACACATGGTCATACTGTACTGAACTTGAGAGCAAGAAAAGAGGATGGCAGAGGAGATCGAAAGTGGGCTACAGGGTGGAAAAATAAATGAGAGTGGCGGAGAGGAGGACATTGAAGTTGGAGTCGATGAGGACGACAGTCCCGAGAGGTGGGCTAGGGAATTGGGACCGGAGAGACCGCGACTCGCGAGGAAGGCATTGACTTGGAAAGCTTGGAAAGGGCACCCGGGCGGAAGGGGTACCATAACGGGCGGGAAATCGGGAGCTAGAGGGTCACTGGAGAGTTGGGCGGGGAGTTGAAAAGGGAACCAGAGGGCAAGGTTTGAATGGGTAACAGGGGAGGCGTAGAATGGGGAAAAGAATCAAGGCAGTAGAGGAAATTGTATGCTGTGGATTTATTCACGGGCCACAGCTAGTAAATAAATAAATAAAAAAGGGTCATGTGGCTAGTTGGTTGAGAACAGTTCACATCTCGTTAAATTTCCACGAGCTCATCGGAGATCAAGTGAATATGCACCATACACTACCCTGTTTGATATAAAAAGGGTAAGTTGTAAAGTTGTGCTTACACTGGAAAGGAAATCGAACAAGTCTAAAGTAAAATAGTTAAGTGTATGTCCCCACGGTTAAATAAACCTCCAGGGCAAGGGTGAGCTCTGGGACTTCAAGTTTGTCTGATTTGCCTTCTGTCATCCCAGTGTGTTCGAAGGCTGTGAAGTTCAACCGGCGGAGGTGGATCCTGTCGGCGCCGCTCAACATGTTTGTTGTGGGTAGGGTTCGGCGCAGAGATATGCATCGCCGAGTCGGCAGGAGTCGGCAGGAGTCGGCAGTGGGGCGGCGTTGAGTCATTGGTTTTTTTGTGGATAAGATATTGCATGGGCGCAGGATGATGCAGGACGCACGTATTGAGTTATACGGGATTCACAGCTCCGCACTTCTCTGAAATAGTTAGATTCTAGAATTGCGACGGCTTTTCGTGGCCGTTCGGAGTGGCACTGGCATCGCCGAAGCGGGGATTTATTTGTGCCCGAGCTCGAAGTAGCAAAGTCCACCTGAATGCCGACTGTCTCGCGCTCTTTCCAAGAGATAAAGTCACGTAGACGCCACCAGCAGTTGCAGTGGTTAACAAAGTTCCACGTTTATTTTTGTTGGGCGTCGACGTCGATGCCAGTCGCAAATGACGTCGACATGACGGCGGTTGTGCTAAATTACTTGTTTGCCATGACCAATGGTGCCTAGAGTCGATTGAGAGATACCGCCCACCGTGGCTTCAACACGATATTCTCATTGGTGTCGCACAAGTTGAAGGAGGTCGATCACTAAATTCGAAGTGGTTGAATATTTTTGCTGCTGAGGAGTTCTGTTGAAAGCGCCCAAAGATCTGTTAGCCTCTAGACGGAATTTAGCGAATTGTAGGTTGACAAGGGCGGGTGATGTGATGTGATTACCTAACGTACCTTCTTGCCGTTTGCCACTCTGACTCGACTCGAAAACGCACAAATGTCTCCAAGTCTTCTGACTTGTCACTGCAATCGTCGACGACTTGCACCTGGTGGCCGTACATTCTACTCTATGCAGTTATCGCGGCAACATCGGCCGTGCAGCGCGCCAGCCTTCAAGCCCTCAATGATGCCGACGCTGGCAACGACTCTACTCGGGCAAGTGCGCACGCTGACATACGGAGTACAAGGTGCGTGTCCCGCGACTATCTCCTGCCTCCGCTGCCACTCACACTACACCTCGGCATCGCGGTGTTTGTGTTTTTTAACCCCGGTGTCCGTGTGTTTTTTTACCCCCCGCCCTCGCATTTTCCTCGACGCCGCTCGCCCTCCCTGCCCTAGCCCTCGTTCCCCGCCCTCGTGTGCACCGTCGTGCCCCGTCCACACCCATCAGCGCGCACACCGTCGAGTCGAGTGCATGCGGCACCAAACTCGCGCTCGGGTAACGCAGCTGCGTTATGTGCGTGTGCGCTGAGTCCCCGCTCTCTCTTGTCTCCACTCTCACCTACCCCACCTCTCCCTCGTCTCCCACCTCGTCTCCCACCCCGCCTGTCCCTTGTTCCCCGTCACACCCGCCCGTGCACCGCGGCCTCTACCGGTGATGTGGCTACGCACATGCACGCACCTCGCGGTCGCGCGCACCGAGACTCTCTCGTTCATGCGCGGCTGGGCATCTCCCCCTCCTGCCGTACTGTCCGTCCCCTCCCCTCCCCGTCTCCCCCATCCATCCCTTTCCCTTCCCCGAGTCCATACCGCACCGCATGTCCCTCCCTACGGCACCCAACTTGCGCTCTAGGTGACACACCTGCGTTATGTGTGTGCGCGCCGAGTCCCGTGCACGCTGCAGCGCTCGGGCCGAGTTTCGCGCAGACTCGGCTTTGTGCAAACTTGGCGCGCGCGCGCGGCGCTGCCGTGTAGTACCCACACCCATACCCACACCTTCTCCCTCTTTCCCTCCCCTCCTCGTCTGCCCATCCATCCCTTCCCTTCCCCTTCCCCAAATCCATACCGCACCGCATGTCCCTCCCTACGGCACCAAACTTGCGTTATGTGCGCGCACGCCGAGTCCCGCGCACGCTGCACCGCTCGGCCCGAGTTTCGCGGACTCGGCTTCGTGCACACTCGGCGCGCGCCCGCGGCGCTGCCGTGTAGTACCCACACTCACCCCCACACCTTCTCCCTCTTCCCTCCCCTCCTCGTCTCCCCCATCCATCCCTTTCCTTTCCCGCGTCCATACCGCCTGCCATGTCCCTCCCTACGTAAATCTTGAATACAATCTATTTGCCGAATTATCTGTGGGATTTTCGTTAGTCAAGAATCAAGATGGCGCGCAAAGTCCGAGGGAAGCCAGTCTTACCTGGAGGGGAATTCGAGCCTAGGGTTTGAGGACTGGTCACGGCGCGCGCGGGGATTCAAACACATGAAGCTGTGGACACAAATCAAGTCGGCGCGGACTGAAGTAAAGAGAGGTGCATACCTTCAATCCAATACAATGCAAACTCGACGAGGCCTTGAATCGATGTGTGCGGGTGCGCGGCCACAAAATCGAGCCAAGTGATTCAATCCCCGGAGGGCAATACTACTACTTACTGGCTGCGAAGCGCGGAGACGTGGGTTTCAATCAGATGTTGACTGCAACGAACGAATACAAGGTCAGCTCCTTCCAATACAATGAATAACGAATAAAGTAAGTTACTTACCTGGAACTTTGAACTTGAGGCAGCACACCGCTGAATTAATTCCACACAGTTGAATATGTAGCAGGGGTGTTCTGTCAGCGATGCGATGAAGCCGATTAGGTTGATGGTTGGGTTTGCGTGGATAGGTTCGCAGTCGGTGCAGAATCTAATACTGAGGACATTGAAACCAGGAAAATGCAGCAAATTGAAGGAAGGAATGAGGGCCTCGCAATGCAATTGAACCGAAGCCATTGGTTGAACGTGTGTTGGTTTGATGTGAAGGTAAGTCAGCACCGAAGAATTGGCAATGAATATGGACTCACCAAAAATTATATAGGGCTTGGGCTGGTTGTTGGACGCGTTCGAACTTCGAAGCGAGGGCAGGAGTTGAAGGGCTGAAAAGTTATGGTCAGTTCAACGCGGAAGAAGAAGTAGATGAAATGAAGTGAAGACTTACCGGAGGTTAAAGGTCAGTCAAACAACCCAGCCCCTCAAACATTACGGTACTTACGTTGAACCAAGTTTCATTGTCGGACCCGATCACTTCAAACTCAATCTACTACCCAAAAAGCGGTGAGAATACCTCAACGACAGAATGACCATACTTCAAGTCGAAAGCCACGAGGGCGGAACACATCCCCGAGATGCCCGAGGTCTCGAGGAATTACTAATTAGTGAATGTGCGGATGGAATGTGGTACCACGGACCTATTGAGCGTTGAGTTAATGTTCCAAGGCATCTAGTGAGGTCGTCTAGTCCAAATGTTGCTTGAGAGGAATTCACACTGAAGGTTGAGGTTATGTTGAGTTGAACGAACATTGAATGAACATTGATTTGAGTGCTTGAGTCAAGTTCAAGTACTATAATACATAAGCCAGTGGATGAATGAATGAACGAATACATGCATCACATACGAACGATCGAAGCAAACCTGCATGGTACGGACATCGAGATGAGTCGAATACTATCAAACCACATTCAGCAACGTGAAAGTGAATCCAGACCATAGTACCGACATACCTAGTCTCTCTAGACAGACACTCTATAAAAATTGTGCTCGTACCTCGCGTTATAGAGTCTGTTAGTTACCGCGTCAAATAAGCGGCGTCCAGTGTTATCAAAATTGATGGCCGATGCACGACCAAGTAATGCGTGCATTTTACTGTATTTCACGCGTCGACGCCGGATGAGGCGTGACATTTGGGAGTAAGAGTCATTGGACACCCTCCTGAGTGTCCTGCTCGAGGATTAGAGGGTCCACGGCCTTCCTGCATGCAGTTCGGACATCAAGCGCTCTTTTCGGCCGAAACGGGCGAGGAAATGGTAATTTCAGTAGTTTAGCCAGTCTTCTCCGCAGATTGACTGCAGATATATTGTGACATACAATAGCAGGCATTTGGGATATAAAAACGTGCATTTTTGTGTTCGTCCGCGTCAGAACAGGTCAGAACGCGTTAATCGACCACTCACGTGGTTTCCCAAAAAAAGAAAAGCTTATGTAATAACCCTGGTCGCCTATTACGAGAGCGTGGTAACCACAGGACTACGACATACCTGGCTTCAAACAAGCATAGTAATCATGATAGTAATGCCTTCTAGCAGGTTGAATCAAGTACTGAAGGTGAAAGGCCCTGAACGAAGGTCAGTTCAAATATTATCACAAAATTAAATGCGGATATACCTGGACTCAAACGGCCATAATTTCAGTCAATCTGGGTTCAAACACGCGTAAGAGCGCCCCATTGAGGAGATTGAACAATATTGAATGAACCCTTGAAGCCTTCAGCCTTCAACAAAAGTCAGTTCAAAGAATTCCTAAAAAACATGCCGGGCACACCTGCAGTTAAACGGCCATAGGGTCGGCCTCCCAGGGAAATAACGACGCGTCTTAAACGCGATTGGACATGGTGACACCCTCTTGAAGGTTGAACGATGCTAAATGAAGTGTTAAAGGTTGAGGATGTTCAAAAACAAGATTGACTTGAACAACATTGAAATCCGAAGCCAAGGAACAGAGCATAAGAGTCTATCAATGCAAATGAAAGTCCACCAGCGCCTCAAATATTAACACAGGTATTTATGTATTTGTTGCCACCACTGTATTACAGTGTTCTCACTCCAAGAAGAGTAGATAAAAAACGAAAAAATTGTGTTCATATGTACACAGACACCAGTACTTGAGAGTAATATATACACTACAATGACTTCTTAGTATCCTCAATTAGCTGCTGAAGCTCTTCCATTTCCTCCTGTTTGCCAAGCTTTTGGTACGTATCCGCCAGATTCTCCATAGCAAGAATGGTGTGAGGATGTTTGTCACCCAAGGGTTGTCTTCGCTTCTGAAGCACCTCAACCCCCAGGCCCAATGCTTTGGTCAAGTCACCCAATGTGTAATGTGTGACTGCAAGGTTGGCCATGGCTGTTAGTGTGTCAGGGTGATCCGCACCTAGAAGTTTTCTTCGTTTCTCTAGCACCAAAACCTCGAGCTCCATTGCTTTCTGCAACTCTCCTAGGTTAGAATATGTTCGGGCAAGATTCCCCATTACCACCAGTGTGTCTGGATGATCTTCCCCCAGAATTTTTGTGCGTTTCTCCAGCACCTGAACGTCGAGCTCCTTTGCTTTCCGGAACTCCCCTAGCTTAGAATATGTAGTGGCAAGATTACTCATTGCTGACAATGTGTTTGGGTGGTCTTCTCCCTGAAATTTGGTGCGTTTCTTCAGCACCAGAACCTCGAGCTCCTTTACTTTCTGCAACTCTCCTAGGGTATAATATGTTCGGGTAAAATTCCCCATTGCCGACAGTGTGTCTGGATGATCTTCCCCCAGAAGTTTGCTGCGCTTCTCCAGTACCAGAACCTGGAGCTCCTGTGCTTTTTGGAACTCATGAAGATTATAATACATTGAAGCCAGATTAGTCATCGCCAACAGTGTGTCTGGGTGATCTTCTCCCAGAAGTTCAGTGTGTTTCTCCAGCACCAGAACACCGAGCTCCATTGCTTTCGGGAACTCCCCTAGCTTATAATATGCAGTAGCAAGAATACCCATCGCTGATAGTGTGTGTGCATGATCATCCCCCAAAAGGAATTTGGACTTCTCGAGAATCTGTTCAGCAATAGCTTGTGCATCTTTGAACTTCCCTGTATGGTAGTATATTTGCCAAAATGCCCACCTGAAGTCAGCTACTCCATCAGGGTTGACAGACTTCAGTAGAACAACATGAGATATAAGCCGCACTGAGGCTAGTTTTATTTCATTCTCTGGGATTTCTGTAATGCACATGCCCAATATAGAGCTCATCCATGACTGAAGTGGTGTTTCATCAAGAAGTGTACTCCGACTCCATGCATGGACCAGTGGATGAATGGAAAACAACTTTGTTTTTGCATCAAAGCTGATCAAGGAGTAGGCTTTGATCTCGTTGGTGACATCCAGGAATTTGAGAGAATTCCATTTCCCTGTGGGTTCAACAAAGTGAGAGAGAAATTCAAGCGGCTCCTGTAATTCCTCCCTAGGTGGCCAGGACAATGGAAAGTCATACTTTGAAGCGGCACTGAAGATGTCCTCTGAAATACCAGTGTAGTGTAGAAAAGAGCATAGCTGCAATAAAGTTGCTGCAAGGTGACTGAGCTGGTTGAAGCTAATCTGCCATGTTGTGAAGACTGTCTGAGCATAGTCATCATGGGACTGAGCAGCCTTTTCACTGAGCAGTCTGGCCCGATTAGTGTGGTACAGAGCCAAGTACCCTCCAAGGTCTTCAGACTTGGAGATGAATGCACCGGCCTGGATAATTGCAAGGGGCAGGTAGCATCATTCCTGTGGGAGAGATCAGTCTTCTGTGTACGGTCTTGTTCAAGTATCTGACCTTCACAATTTCAGTTGCAAGTTTGAGGTTTTCTTCTGAGTGCTCTTTGTTTGCCCTTCGAAGTAGCAAGGTGATTGCATCTGCTTCTTCCATGTCTGACACAAGAGTGTGAGCTCCATAACTCCGCAGGTCAGGATTGCGAGAAGTGATTATGATATTGCCATGATTGCACTTGGGGAGAAAGTCATTGAGGTTGATTTTTGGGTCATCAGCATTGTCGAAGAACACGAGCCAGTTGTTGCGGTTAGATTGAAGCCACCTCAAGGCATCTTGCGCAGAGTCGCCAACAGTTTTGGAGACAGCGATACTCTTCAGACCTGTGTCAATTGTCTCAACTTTGCTAGTGTCAACAAGAAAGACATCGGAGAAGCTGGAAATCAATTCAGTGATGCTTCATTTTAGTTGAGGATATAGGGGACCTTGACTCTTCAATCAACTTGAGAGTAATCTGTGTCTTTCCAGCTCCGCCAAGGCCATATAGAACATAAATGTGTTGGTTTCCTGAGTCTGTAGTGAAGAATTGATGCATCTTGTCCAAGATTGCCTGTCTGCCTTGAAAGATCCTGGATGGAGGAGGACAATTGTTAATATTCTGAACTGCTTTAACCACAGCAAAACCTAAAAATGTCAAGCTTCAAAATGAGGCAAGGAACAAAAGACCTACTGGGTGCTGTTATAATGGCATGCATCTCGTCAACTTTAAAGTTGGTCTCAACAATTGCCATCAGCTAGGATTCAATTAGATGAAAACACTGGAGCAGATTTAAGAGAACCTTACCTTCAGTTTAGAACATACTCCTTGGATCTGTGTCTGATACCCTGCAATCTCATCTTTGAGGTTGCTTGACTTTAGGAATTCCTTGAATCGTCCCCGAAAGCCTTTGGAGTGGTCCTGCATGTTCCGGATTGTAATGATTACTGCTTTGAGGTAACTGGAATGACTTGGGTACAAGAACTAGACAAAGCAAAGATACCACACCTTTCAAGTTCCTCACAAAGTCCTTTGAACTTGATGGCAGCGGTATTCCCGTGGGCCAGGATCTGGTCATGAAGAATTGTTATAATTTCAGTAGAACTGCTGCACAGCTCTTCCAAGTCCTCGCGATTCTTCTTCACTGTCTGCAACACCAATTAAGGAAATCATTCAATTTAGATGCTCGCAGACACACCACGACTGTCTCCAAAAGAATCAACACAGTCCCAGAGACTCCCTTGATGTAGGGAAACGGGGCACATTCCGCTGCCGCTGTGATGGTCTTTGCGGTGAGGATTGCAGGTGTCAGCCAATCTGACTTTGATTTGGGTGGAGCCTTGAATCGGCGCAAAGTTCTTTCTCCTGTTGTGAGAGGTGCTGGAGATCCAGAGGTGGGGAGAGATGTGGTAGACATGATTGGGGCCAAGGACGGAGACAACGAGGCTGATGCACTGCTTCCACAGCTTCGATCGAATCAGATACCACTGTCAGTTCAAAAATAAAAAAGATCATGTGGCATGTCTCGCCGTGGTTCATCTGGCTAAATTTGTCCACAAGCTCATCGAAGATCAAGTGAGTGTACACCATGCACTACTAGGCCGTTGGTTCCATGAGTAGGACACAAAATTGTGGTTGATTCGAACATCTAAAGTAAAAATGGTGTATCTTCGCACGGCTAAGTAAACCTCCATGGCAAGGGTGAGCTCTGAGACTTGGCTTGGCTTCCCTTTCTTCTCCGCCAAGAAACTTTGGGTTGGAGTTGCAGTATCATCCATTTTTTATCCATCCGGTATATGTATCTAGTGCCTCGTGCGAGGACCGGAACCGAACGACTTGCGTCGCGACTACACGACCTACAAATGCGATTTTATTGATTCGCAGAGTCTTCCTAAGCTCCCTCTAGTCCCGAAGAAAATCTACTCTTGGTGGCAGTGGGCATCCTGAGTCCTCTGTCAAAATTAGTTCACCTCACGCTCGAGCCTCGTACTGAAAGCAAAAATAAAACAGGGTTACAACGGTCCGCCCACCCGCGCAACCAGAGCAGGGAAAAATTTGATGGACAGGCATTATTCTTCGCGACATGTCGGGGAAGAAAGTAAGAAGCGGGGAACATTTACAAGCCAGCGTTCAGACTGACGTCGGGATTCGGTTACATAGCTTTCAATGTGGGGCAGGCAAATCCGATTTGCATCGCCGAGTCGGCAGGAGTCGTTATCGTTGATTTTTGTACAGGATACGCGAGGTTTTTGGTCCGGTTACATAGATGCGCCCGAAGAGCATCAGTGTGAGGCGGGCATCGGCGCAGAGATATGCATCGCCGAGTCGGCAGGGGGCGGCATTGAGTCGTTGGCTTTTTATGTACGATATTGCACAGACGCGATGCATTGAGTTACACAGGGTTCACAGCTTCACACTTCTCTGAAATAGTTAGATTCATTAGATTCTACAATCGCGACGGCTTGTCGTAACCGTTCGGAGTAGCACGGTGTTCGCCCGAAGGGTGAAGGCCTTCAGACACCGAAGGCCTTCAGAATTTCCGGCGGAATTGCTAAGGGCTTCGGAAGGCCTTCATACATCACGTGTACATGTATGTTCACCGCAGCCTGTTTAGTGGTCTGAGTAAGAGGTAAAATGGGCATAGTAATCTCACTAGTATTCCAGAGGGACTTACAATAAAACATCTAAGGGATATTTGTCAATACCCGACTGGGTGCTCCGTCTGCCCGCGACACCTGTGGGGAAATCAATGAAGGCCTTTCGCCTTGCCCTTCAGATGAAGCCTTCACCCTTCTGAAAGCTTTCAGATTTTTCAGAACCCAAATGAAGGCCTTCAGGGCGAACACTGGAGTAGCATGGCCGAAGCGGGGATTTGTTTTCTACCCGAGCTCGAAGCAGTGGAGTCCACCTTGAATTCCGAGTGTTTCGCGCCCTTTTCAGAGAGATAGAGACACGTAGACGCCACCGGCAGTCAAAGTTCCACGTTTATTTTTGTTCGGCGTCAGCGTCGACGTCGATGCCAGTCGCAAATGACATGACGGCGGTTTTGCTAAATTACTTGGTTGCCATAGCTAGTAGTGCCTGGAGTCAATTGAGAGATACCGCCCACCGTGGCTTCAACACAATATTCTCATTGGTGTCGCAGGAGATGGAAGTCGAAGGAAAGTCGATCACTGAATTGGAAGTGGTTGAATATTTTTGCTGCTGAGGGGTTCAACTGGTCTCTTGAAAGCGCCCAAGTATCTGTTGGCCTCTAGACGGAATTTCGCGAATTGTGGGTTGAGGGCAGAGGCCAAGGGGCGGGTGATGTGATGTGATTACCTAACGTGCCTTCTCTTCCCGTTTGCCATGTCTCTCTAGCGACCTTGACTCGAAAGCCACACAAATGTCGCCTCAAGTTTGACTCCAAGGCTTCTCAATTCAACACTGCTTGGTCACTGCAATCATCGACAACTTGCACTGACTCCTGGTGGCCGCACACTAAGCAGCTATCACGACAACGCGCGCTAACTTCAAGCCCTCAATGACGCCGACGCTGGTAACGACTCACGGGGTACAAGGTGCGTGCCCCGCGACTATCTCCTGCCTCTGCTGCCACTCACTGCGACACCTCAGTGTCGCAGTGTTTTTTACCCCCTCATCGTCTCACCCTCCCTGCCCTAGCCCTCGTTCCCCCGCTATTGCGTAGCCCGCGCTGCACGCACACATCGCCGTCCATCACACACATCACCGCCCATCGCACACACGCGAACTCGACCCAGTCCCCGCACACAGTGATTGTCCCCATCTCCCCGTGCCCCTCGTCTCCACCCTCACCCTCATCCTTCCCTCCCTGACCCTTCCCTCGTCGTTACCCGCCCTCGCGAACACCGTCGTGCCACGCCCCCACCGCACCAGCGTGCACACCGTCGAGTCGAGCGCAGGCAGCACCAAACTCTCGCGCTCGGGTAACGCAGCTGCGTTATGTGTGTGTGCGCCGAGTCCCTGCTCTCCCGTGTCTCCACCTTCACCTACCCCACCTCTCCCTCGTCTCCCACCCCGCCTGTCCCTCGTTCCCCGTCACACCCGCCCGCGCACCGCGGCCTCTCCCGGTGACGTGGCTACGCACGTGCACGCACCTCGCGGTCGCGCGCACCGAAACTCTCTCGTTCACGCGCGGCTCGGCATCTCCCCCCTCCTGCCGTACCATCCCTCTCCTCCCCCATCCATCCCTTTCCCTTCCCCGAGTCCATACTGCACCGCATGTCCCTCCCTACGGCACCAAACTTGCGCTCCAGGTAATGCACCTGCGTTGTGTGCGTGCGCGCCGAGTCCCGCGCATGCTGCAGCGCTCCCGCCGAGTTTCTCGCAGACTCGGCGCGTCCGCGCTCGGCGCTGCCGTGTAGTATCCACACCCACACCTTCTCCCCTCCCCTTCCCCTCGTCTCCCCCATCCCTCCCTTCCCCTTCCCCGAGTCCCTACCGCACCGCATGTCCCTCCCTACGTAAATCTTGAATCCAACCTATCTGCCGAAGTATCTGTGGGATTTCCGTTAGCCACAGAATCAAGATGGCGCGCAAAGTTCAAGGGAAGCAATTCTTACCTGGAGGGGAACTTGGGCCTAGGGTTTGAGGGAGAGGGATGGACTGGGAACGGCGCGCGCTGGGATTCAAAAACATGAAGCTGTGGATACAAATCAAGTCGGCGCAGATTCGACGTTGCAACTCTGAAGCAAAAAAAGGTGCGTACCTTCAATCCGATACACCCCAAACTCGACAAGGTCTTGAATCGATGTGTGCGCGCGCGCAGATTTAGATTGGCTAGAAAAATCGAGCCAACCAGGGGAGGGCAATTCTACTTACCGCGGGGACGTGGGTTTAATCAAATAGAGTTCCTGGTACCATATACCAGGTCTAAAACACGAATTGTCATCAAGAAAACTGGCACCGATCGTACATCGAAAATAAAATAAATGTGAAATTAAATAATGGCTTATGGCTTATTGCTGTGGACCCGAGGCAAAAAATGCGTTTTTTCAAGTTGAAAAAAGGAGAAAAGAGGGAGAAAAGAGAGAGAGATTAGTAGACCCCCGAAGTATTTATGTGCACTTAAAACTGGCCTTTAGACCTCTTCCTCATGGCAAAAATGATTTTTTCCCTCTTGATTGACCTACACGATGCCGGGGCGTTCCGCTGATTGCGCCGCTATCAAGACCTATAACTTTCGGAGATAATTCTGTGGGATCCAGCCAATGGGTTTTCAAAGATTTGTACCGTGTCACCACACCGACAACACATCGTTCTCAATGTCACCCTCTCCGCACACACCGCAGCACGTCGCGACACCCACTGCCCCTCATCGTACATATGTACCCTAATGTACTCCTGCATACAAATATATTCATTTCTTCACAGAGACATGACTCTAATAGTGATGAGTGCATTTACAACGTGGGAAAGAGCCCGAAGAGGGCAATCGCTGAGCCCAATAACCTAGAATTGCCTCCTCCGAAATTCGCGCCCTGTCCCCTGATGCCATGCGAGGGTGCTTGCATGGGCACAGTTTCTTTTTCGATCTCCCCGGGCACTTGTGCCTTTCGAGGCAAAATGCCTTTACACACACAGCACACCGTTTCGAGGATTTCAATGTCATGGGGGCCGGCGTGGAAGCCCCGGGTAACAATGGTTGCCGTTGAACTTGTGTCGGTGGTGCAGTGAACACTTCAAATCCCTCGTCAGGATCGAGGGGAGGGGGTGTTTCTCCCGGGGCATAAGGAGTTGGGATGACAGGGGGAGGCAAGGGTGTGAAAATAACGGGAGGAGGTTCAAAGTCGGGGAACGGTGAGTCCGGCCCTTCAGGCTCGTCTGGACGCCCACTTAACAGGTCAAATGACATCGGAATATTGAGTGCTGCAAAATTATCAGGTGCCCATGCAATACACCCTTAAAAAAAACTCACATGCAGTGGAAAGATCTTGTTCTCCGTCAGGAATCACGCTGAACGAAATTGCGGGGAGAACATCCACAAAGTTGTCCTCAGAATTCAAGATCTCGACCAACGCCTTGCGAGCTGTGAAGTTCACGCCAGCAGCAAGCGTGGAGCGTTCCGATGACCACAGGATGGTCTTTTTGTGGTGGGTTTCAAGATGCTGAGGGAGTTTATAATATAGGCGCAGATTCGAGTCGGTAATCGTGCGAGATTGAAGGTTGACTTGCAAGTTCCACCATTGAGCAAATTTCTCGAAGTCTACGTTCTTCCACCGCTCGTGGGGCGGATAGTTCTTGCCTCCTTTCCTGAACTCGTGGCGGTTTATGTTGGCTTTGAACATGATGTATTCCTGGTGCGTATGCACGGGAACTACAGCCGTAAGCACACGTTGCCGTCGCTGAAGATACTGATATGTGCTGATTGGTTTGGTCGAGAGACGTGTCATGGCGTGAACCGGAGTATCTCGATGGTGAGGGATACCAGTGATGAGGGGCGTTGGAAGTGTGGTGATGTTGAGGTTGCCGGCAAGAGTTTTGGAGATGGGGAGAATCCCAATGCTCCCCGACGTCGCAATGCGAGTAGAGAGCACCCGGGGAAGCGGGAAAGAAGGCTTGACTCCAGCTGCAACAGCAAGCTCGACAATATAGTCACGAATCCAGATGTCGAAGTGCCCACGAAATTTTTCTCCGGTTCGATTATGAAAACCAACCTAATGGGTCGTCAGAATGTGAGAGCACAAGGAATAGAAGATATAGCTGCCCTCTTATTTCGCCGAAGGATCCAGTTAATCATTAAGCACTCTGCCAACTCCGGAGAGGCCCGCAAGGAACCAAAAATACGGCGGACCGCCTTATGAAAACCACTTTCAACAGAGTTGGTCCCGCGCACAGTGCGATACACATTCAACCTGTCACGATCCTTCCCCATCAAATAATAGAGGGAAATTCCGACAGGGTCAGAGAGATAACCCTTTCGCACGGTGTCAAGCAAGTGTACAACCATCTCTCTGGCCTCATTGGAAAAGAAGGCACCCCGGCTCTTCTTAACACTGCACTCAATGTCTGCATACACATTGAACAGTGTCTCCAGCCGCTTCAGAAGAACACCACGCTCCGGGATGTAGCGTCGAATGCGGCGGTTGAGTGCGTCTCCTTTCGCACGCTTTGCGTACTCCCAGCTCACGTCATTTTTCTCCAGGACAGCGCGGACAGCGAGGGTATCCGACCTGTCCCGAATAAAAATGGCCTCACTGAAATCGTGAGCAAAGGCTTTGAAGGCAGAGTGTTTTTTGGACAAGAGTCGGAGGAGTCGGTCCATGTAGTGGAATGCATCATCAAGCACCCGGGAGGGTAAGGTCTCGGATTGCCGTAGTAGTTCAAAAGTGCTGTTGAGATTTGCCATGAGGACGTCCACGGGAACATTCTACGGCTCTGGTGAGAATTATAACGAGCACATTTGGAAACACAATGTACCTGTTCACTGCCGTAGGAGGCAAGAGGGTCGACTTCGATCTGTGCTGGCTCTGAGTCCTAAAAATTTAATGTGAATAAAAGTATCAAAGGAATAAATGGTGCCGAACCATCTCGGAAACCATCCGTTGGCTATATATATTCGGCCCAGCGTCGGAGTCGTCGTCAGAATACCCATCCAGATCCGGGTCCCAATCTTCGAGTTCGGGTACGTGGGAAGATTGTGCAACATAGCTTGTGGAAAAATTGGTATCGTCGTCGGAGGGGGTCGGGGGAGTTGGGAATGCAAACATGCGCAGAGAGCCGTCAGCAGTTGGAGGAATTTCACCGCGAGTGTGAAGTTGTGAGGTCGTGACAACGGCATGTGCACCGTGATTAAAAATCCACTCCATGGTTTGCCCATGGAGGGCATGAACAGCACCGGGAACCAGAACCTGGTGGTATGAGATGAATTTTTAACCACCAAGTGGCAAGTCTAAAATACGTACCTTGGAAATCCGGATAAGGGAACGTGAAGGTGTTATATTGATTTTCTTTGTATGAGCTTGGTCGTCCATCACAGCATTTAAAAAACCCTGGTGCGGAGCTACGATCAAGCCCTCGGCAACCGGTTTGCAAGCCTGGACCAATGTAACTCGCTGGCCATCCGTGACAGCCTGTATTGACTGGAGCAGCAGGCCAACAGAGTTCCGCGTGAGAAGTGAGAGGTAAATTTGCCAAACACAGTCGACTTCAGAGAATAAAAAGTCGTTTTGCAGCAGAGAGGTGGTTCCGGACCACGGGTAGGGCTGGAATTGAGGTGCAATGAAGGACATCTTCAGGACGGCGCCGGCCAACGCCACAAGGGATATTGACGGATTCTCGAATACACCCTTCAGCTTTGCATATTTCCCGAGATCAAGGATTGGTGGGTTGCGGGTCTTCAGAACGATGTCAATTTCCGGCAGCGAAAGGGCCTCAGAAATAACTTCAAGTGTGCGGCAAATTGAGTGCCCGATTTTGATAATGGCGGGGTTGGTCAAGATGGCTCGGAGCGAAGGTAAGACATCACTGCGCGTGGTGAGATCCGTAACCTACACGAGATTTAAATATTTGATTCTGAAAATTGAATATTAACCCACACACCTTGAATACACAAATTTGGTTTGCAGTCCGGAGCTGAATCATGTCGAGCCGAAGCGACTCGCCCGGTCGTTGCTCAGTTTTTATGGAAAGAGCGACAACATGAAGCTGGGAAGATGAGGATGGAACATGACCTAGTTCTTCGAGGAGAGAATTTGCTGTGTCCTCGATATCCATTGAGTTGGATACAAGAGTTGTGGGAGTATCAGGATTCCGAGTCAATGGAGGGAGATCTGTATACTGTGTCACCGGTACCACATTCTTGGTAAGCGAGATATTGATTGATTCGTGGAAGGAGCGTTCGGCTGAAGGAATGGTTAGTGATAGTGGCCGAGGAAAAATATGGCCCTTACTTTGCGGTGAATCCGTGTAAAGGACCTGAGTAGGAGGATGGTTCGAATTTTTTAGGCCTCCTTGAATGCGGTCCCAGAGGTCCTGGACGAATGAAAGTGACTTGCTCTGGGTCATTGAGTGCCCTCGAAGCTCCTCATGTTCATTTAAAATATTGTATGCCGCAGAGAAGATTGGTTCGCCCTTCAAACGTCCAATGTACTTGAGATACTAGTTGCAAGGTTGAGTGAAAAATCACAGATAGGGCAGATTGAGACGCACATGGAAGGTATGGTCCGCCTTTGCAATTGTGAGCGGCAGTGATGAAATATCGCGCTCAATGTAAATACGGTGAGCGGACACAAAGTCTGTGAACAAGCCCTTCACATATCCTACTGATGGAGGGGATCCAGCGTAGCCCTGGCGATCCTCGAAACTAGAGAACTGTTTGCATCCACGCTGGCCATAGAAAATGACCGCAGCAAGATACATCAGTTCTCCCTCCGCATGGTGCCGGTGTTGCACCTCGGAGACCATTTCAGAGAAAGGGGATGGTCCGAATCGTGTGGCGAACGTGTTGCACATCAGATGCATTATTGTTTTGGAAACTGCGCCCCGCGCGGATATGTATGCTAGGGAATATGAGCCATTTTCTGGAACTTTGAGGGGAAAGGAATATACCAGGGAATGCAGGCTGGACAAATGACGGGAGTTGTGCAATAATGTGAGGGTCACTCCCTTGATAACTTTTACCGCAACCAGGGTTGGTGGAACGCCGAGGATTACAAACAAATCGATTTGTCAACAGAAAGAAATCGGCGGGGAGCGCGCGCACACGGCGTGCAATTGGGTTGTCATTGCAACCTGGAGTGTCAGTCAGAACAATGTCATACACAATACACAAGGAAAAAAATACCGTTTCGAGAGAGAGGCTTCCCGCAATCGCACTTGAAACGCTCTGGTGCACCAGGAAGCAAGGAGGGAATCCATATAAAGACATCACGTGCATAAAGGTGTGCCGGATCAAGACCGGTGTTGCTCGCTGTGCTACGATGGATTGCGAAGACAGGATGGGGTGGGCGGTCATAGAAATCGCCTCGAAGATAGCATAAAGGACTTCCGTACTCCGTGATTTCGCGTGTGAGCTTAGCTTTGAGGTCGATAAACTGCTTTTGCAGAACCGAGTCATTTTCAGCTTCTGCAGTGCCACTATCAGTTTCCATGGCCGTTGGGTTTGTACCAGAAGCCTCGAGAATGGCGTCGACAAGACTATCATTGATGACCTTGTCACCGGACGCAATGTCCCCATACTCATCGTTTTCATCAATGAATTGAAGCTGCTCAGTGAGTTTCTCAAACTCAGCAAGTGAAATGTGGGGTTGATAGACTGCAAACGGTCAGATTCAATACTGGGAGGCGATAAAACACTTCATACCATTAGTTGGAACAGATCCTCTTTGCGGTGATTCTGGTTGCGCCGTGGATGGTGCTTCACCACTCTGTCTATGCCAAACACTGGACCAAAATGCAGGCCGACCTGTCGAGGCGAAGGTGGCAGTTTGATTGACCACAGGTCTTCCTTCATGAGTATTATAAGGGCCAAAGAACGGGGCCACAGACTCCGGCTGAACATGCGAGGGTCCGGGATGCGCAGAGGGAGGTGCAGAGGGAGGTGCAGAGGGAGGCACCGTATTTCTGTGTCGTGAATTTGGGTTTTCGGGTGGATTTCCCAGGGTTGGAAGTTTCTTCTTGCGCCCAGAGCCGGCCCGCTTCCCACCGTGAGTTGCTTTGGGCTTCGGGGCGTTAGAATCCATCGCGCGGACGTGGGTGGGTGTGTGTAGATGTGTGTCAGATGTCTACCGTGCGCGCATCATCCGGGATTGACACGGAACAGATGAGATCTGTCAATCAGCACGGGTGCAGACCTACAGCCTGCAGGTATCAACGGCCATGATGCATGAGCCTAAATAATTAATGTAAATAGCCGCCGAGTGGCCGAGATCGCCGGATGTACGATCAACGCAAGTTCTCCTAACCGCGTTGACGACACCACTCTTTCTCCTATACCACCACTGTGACCCAACTCCCTGAGGTGCAGGCAGTTTCCTCTGCAAGCATTGGCTAGAACCTAAGACTGTTACCCCGCCCCTCGAAGTCATCCTTCCCATCCGAATTTCCGGATCCTTTGCCGCATATCAATGTCAGGAGACACAGCAGACTTTGGTGGTTTTCGTGGCATCAGTAGAGCCAATGGTAAGGCTCTTCATGATGCTAGCTTCCACAAAACTGATAGTAATTGCTCAATTTTCAGTTCAAAATGGCCCGAGCCTCAGTTCACCGTCCACTGTTCATAGTTCAACGTTCACTGTTCAAAGATCAGAAATACTGCCTGTCTACCAACCTGACTTAGTAGCTGTTCAACGACATGACTTGGCTGCGGTCCAAGGACCTGAAGTGTTCCCTGTACAACCAGACCTGTCACGTTAACTGGAGAGATCTTTGACTGTTCAACCACTGTCTGATTTGGCAGGATTTCGGACCGAAAACACGGCCGTTCAATCGTCACACTGTGTCTGTTCTAAGGAACTCGAACTCTGGTATCAATTTGTGGGGCTCTGTGGTATCTCGGAGGCCTCCTCTTCCGGCATGCTGGTTGTATCTTGCCACGATGTCTCTGCCTTTGTCACATCCTACAGGTTCTTGAGTGCTAAGGACACTAGAGCTTTGGCAGAACGACATGCATTGGGTACACGAGGTTCATCCCGCCAAGATCTGCATCGTGATGCTCTTAGGAATCACAAATGCAATGTCGCCTGCCCCGGTGCGCAAGTCTACATGTTATTTCGACGACTTGGTCAGAAACGGCGTCTAAATTCCAATCCCGTTCATCTACTATCCCCCTCTTCAGCACTGGAGATCTTATACATCAATGAGTAAGGGCTTCCAGAACCGGGGGCAATCAGATCATTCGAGCTCAACCAGTATTTCCAGTTCCTCCGCTGCGGCCCACGAGATGACTTGAGCAGATTTAGCCATTGAAACTATATTATCTGTCACACAGATACTGTCTCTCGTTTTGTCTCTATGTATAATCCCCTCACGGTCAAACATTTGCGGGCATTGACTGTGTGCCACAATTTACCATTGCTTGACCATAAGCAATTTCTTCTGAGAGCGTTGATGAGCCACTCGTGTGATTCAACTTGCGGCAACAACTATTTACTCTTCAAACCATTTTCGAAACCTCGTCCAGGGCCGTTCAATGTGCACCCAATACCGCACCGTACAATAACAAAATACTGTGAGCAATGTATGGAGAACTGTACGTCCATCACCCGTGTGAGACTCACTGAAGAAGGGATGGAGGTTCGATGCCCCCACTATGAAGATGATCTGTGAGAAATCTTTTGTTGTAGCGAGTGGCAGTCGGAATCGAACTGGCTGGTGAGTCTATCTGGCACTGCCACACGATTCTGGAGTTCAAACGACATTGCATGTGAAACATCTTTAGTTCGGGACGAGGGCCGGAGGCCCACCGTCAGCTCGTGCAACCAAGACAGAGTTTTTGTAAATACTTTCTTTAAATAGCATAAGGGCCGGAGGCCCACCGTCTGCTCAATTCTGAAAACTGGAGTTGGCAAAGTTACGGAATACTGGGACCCTCCGGACACGCTATGAAATAGTGTCAGTTCCAAGACAGCGGGTGCGTGTTCGTCATCGAGTTCCTATAGAGCAAGTACCGGCAAGAGGTACCAGGGATGCCCGGAGGGCCTTTATAATTGATGTTGACGCGACAAATTCAAGGTCAGTTCTCTACAATTAGATTGAACGAATAAAGTAAGGTACTTACCAGGGCCAGCTCTTTGAACTCAAGGCAGCACACCACTGAATTAATTCCACACATAGCTGAATAGGAGGGGTGTTCTGTCAGCGATGCAATGAATGAAACCAATTAGATTGAAAGCTTACCTTGGATGGATGGGTTCGCGTGGAGTGGGGTTGAAATTGCGGCGAGATTCTAATACTGAGGACATTCGAGTCGGTAAGATGCAGCAAATTCCACGGATGAAGGAAGGAAGGAGGGAAGGACTCACGATGCAATAGGTAAGTAAGTGCCGAAGCCATCGGCTGAACGTGTGTTGGTTGAAGGTGAAAGGTAAGTCAGTACCGAATAATTGGCAATGAATATGGACTCACGAAAGATTACATGTGTGCTTAAACTGGTTGGTGAACGCGTTCGAACTTCGAAGCGAGGGCAGGAAGTGCAAGGGCTGAAAAGTTAAGGTCAGTTCAACGTGAAAGAAGAAGTAGATGAAATGAAACGAAGACTTACCGGGGTTAAAGATAAGATCGACTTGAACGACGTTGAAACCCGAAGCGTAGGAACGAGTATGAGAGTCTACACTAGCCAAACAACCCAGCGCCTCAACCATTCAACGGTGCTTACGTTGAACCAAGTTTCATTAGGGGGTTTCACACTTGATTATTTGGGCCCAACTTGGGTCCAATTTGATCCCCAATTCGGCCCCAACTCCATCCCCAACTCGAGTTTTTTTTGTCTCGGGAAGCCGAATGGCACGACCGAATCAAGAAATTGAAGTTGGGACATGAAGTTGGGGTCGAAGTTGGATGTCAGATCGTGGTCCGGAGCCCGATCTCACATCCAACTTCGATCCCAACCCAACTTAGGTCCCAACGTCACCTCAAGTTGGACATCAAGTTGGGACCCAAGTTGGGCTTCAAATAATCAAGTGTGAAACCCCCTATTGTCGGACCCGATCACTTCTGAGTTAAACTCACTCTACTACCCAAAAAGCAGTGAGAATACCTCAACGACAGAATGAATGAACGTACCTCAACTCAATCTAGGTAAACTCGACGGCGGAACAGGTCCCCGAGATGCCCGAGGTCGAGGTCGAGTTCTACGCGAGGAATTACTACTTAGTGAATGTGCGGGTGGAATGTGGTACCACGGACCTATTGAGCGTCGAATGAACGTTCCAAGGCTAGTCTAGATGTCGGTTCAGTTGTGTGTATAGTAGACTGGAACGAGGGAATGGGTGGTTGAAAATATTAGAGATGCAACGGTGAAGCTAACCTAGGATGGTTTGGATGTTGAGGGTGACATTGAGGTCGAGCATCTGTGGATGGGAGGTCAGTGGTGTGTATGTAAGTGAATGGAAGATGAGTGAGAGGAGAGCAACTTACGTCAAAGGTTGAAGTTATGTTGAACGAACGTTGACTTGAGTACTTGAGTCAAGTTCAAGTACTATAGTAGATAAGCCAGTGAATGAATGATGAATGAATACGTGCATCACATACCTATGAACCATCAAAGTAAAGGTCCATGGTACAGACCCGAGATGAGTTGACTACTATCAAACCACGTTCAGAAAATTGAAGCCAGACCATAGTACCAACATACCTGGCTCAAACGAGCGTAGTACCGCCCCTGGCAGTTCAACGACGTTGAATCAAGTACTGAATGGCATTGAACGAAGGTCAGTTCAAATATTATCACAAAGTGAAATGCGGACATACCTGGACTCAAACGGCCATAGTTTCGGTCAATCTGGGCTCAAACACGCGGAAGAGCGTCCTATTGAGGGGATCCCACGATACTGAATGGACCCTTGAAGGCTGAAGCCTTTAACGAAGGTCAGTTCAAAGAATTCCTAATAAGATGGCGGGCATCCCTGCAGTTAAACGGCCATAGGTTCAGCCTCCTAAGGACATAACAATGTGTCTTGAACGCGATTGGACCTCTTGAAGGTATTGAACGACGCTGGACAAAGCGTTGAAGGTTGAGGATGTTCAAAAAAGACAAGATTGACTTGAACGAGATTGAAATCCGAAACCAAGGAACAGAGCATGAGAGTCTATCAATGCAAATGAAAGCCCACTAGCGCCTCAAATATTGACAGGTATTTACATATTTTTTGCCACCACTGTATTACGGTGTTCTTACTCCAAGAAGAGCAGATAAGAAACCAAAAAAATATGTTCATATGTACACAGACACCAGTACTCGAGAGTAATATATTCACTACAATGACTTCTTGGTATCCTTAATTAGCTGCTTAAGCTCTTCCATTTCCCCCTGTTTGCCAAGCTTTTGGTACGTCTTCACCAGATTCTCCATAGCATGGATGGTGTGAGGATGTTTGTCACCCAAGAGTTGTCTTCGTTTCTGAAGCACCTCAACCCCCAGGCCCAATGCTTTGTTCAAGTCACCCAAAGTGTAATGTGTGGATGCAAGGTTGACCATGGCTCTCAGTGTGTCTGGGTGATCCACACCCAGAAGTTTCCTTCGTTTCTCCAGCACTGGAACCTCGAGCTCCTCTGCTTTCTGGAACTCACTCATTCCATGATATGTTGAGGCAAGATTCCCCATTGCCAACAGTGTGTCTGGGTGATCAGCACCCAGAAGTTTCCTTCGTTTCTCCAGCACTGGAACCTCGAGCTCCTCTGCTTTCTGGAACTCACTCATTCCATGATATGTTGAGGCAAGATTCCCCATTGCCAACAGTGTGTCTGGATGATCTTTTCCTAGAAGTTTCCTGCGTTTCTCTAGCACCAGAACCTCGAGCTCCATTGCTTTCTGCAACTCTCCTAGGTTAGAATATGTTCGGGCAAGATTACCCATGGCAAACAATGTGTCTGGATGATCTTCTCCTAGAAGTTTGGTGCGTTTCTCCAGTACCAGAACCTCGAGCTCCTTTGCTTTCCAGAACTCCCCTAGATCAGAATATGTGGAGGCAAGATTACCCATCACCAATAGTATGTGGGGATGGTCTTCTCCCAGAATTTTTGTGTGTTTCTCCAGCACCAGAACCTCAAGCTCCTTTGCTTTCTGGAACTCTTCTAGCTTATGATATGTACTGGCAAGATTACCCATGGAAAACAATGTGTCTGGATGATCTTCTCCCAGAATCTTTGTGCGTTTCTCCAGCACCAGAACCTTGAGCTTCTTTGCTTTCTGGAACTGACCTAAATCATGATATGTGGAGGCAAGATTATTTATCACAAACAGTGTTTCCAGGTTATCTTCTCCCAGAAAATTGGTGCCTTTCTCCAGCACCAGAACATTGAGATCAATTGCTTTCTGGAACTCTCCTAGCCCCCAATATGTTTGGGCAAGATTTCCCATTGCCAACAGTGTGTTCTGATGATCTTCTCCCAACAGAAGTCGGGACTTTTCTGCAACCTGTTGAGCAATGCCCTGTGCATCTTGGAATTTTCCTGCATCATAATATATTGTCCAAAATTCCTTCCTGAAATCAGCTGCTCCATCAGGATTGACACCCTTCAGTAGAACAATGTGAGGTATAAGCCTCACTGAAGCTAGCTGTATCTCATTCTGTGGGATATCTGTAACACACATGCCCAATATAGAGCTCATGCATGACTGAAGGGGTTCTTCATCAGGCAGTGTACTCCGACTCCATGCATGGACCAGCGGATGGATGGAAAACAGGTTTGCCTTTGTATCAAAGCTAATCAGGGAGTAGGCTTTGATCTCGGTGGTGACCTTCAGGAAGTTGAGAGAATTCCATTCCCCAGTGGGTTCAACAAAGTGAGAGAGAAATTCAAGTGGCTCCTGCAATTCCTCCCTAGGTGGCGACCATGACCGGGGCTCATACTTTGAAGCAGTGCTGAACATGTCCTCCGAAATCCCGGTGTAGTGTAGAAAAGAGCAGAGCTGTAATAGAGTTGCTGCAAGGTGACTGAGCTGGTTGAAGCTAATCTGCCATGTTGTGAAGACTGTTTGAGCATAGTCATCATGGGACTGAGCAGCCTTTTCGCTGAGCAGTCTGGCCCGATTACTGTGGTACAGAGCCAAGTACCCTTCAAGGTCTTCAGACTTTGAGATGAATGCACCAGCCTGGATAATGGCAAGGGGCAGATAATACAATTCCTGTAGGGGAGATCAGACTTCTGTGTATGGTCTGCTCGAGTATCTGACCTTCACAATTCCAGTTGCAAGTTTGAGGTTTTCTTCCGAGCTCTCTTTGTTTGCCCTTCGAAGTAGCAAGGTGATTGCATCTGCTTCTTCCATGTCTGACACAAGAGTGTGAGCTCCATAACTGCGCAGCTCAGGATTCCGAGAGGTTATTATGATGTTGCCGTGATTGCACCTTGGTAGAAAGTTATTGAGGTTGATTTTTGGGTCATCAGCATTGTCAAAGAACAGGAGCCATCTGGTGTGGTTAGATTGAAGCCACCTCAAGGCAGCTTGTGCAGAGTCACCAACACTCTTGGAGACAGCTATACTCTTCAAACCCGTTTCAATTGTGTCAACTTTGCTAGTGTCCACAAGAAAGACATCAGAGAAGCTGAAAAATAAATTCAGTGGCACTTTATTTTAATGGTAAATCAAGCAACCTTGATTGTTCAATGAACTTGAGAGCAATCTGTGTCTTTCCAGCCCCGCCAAGGCCATATAGTACATAGATGTGTTGGTTTCCTGAGTCTGTATCGAAGAATTGATGCATCTTGTCCAAGATTGCCTGTCTGCCTTGAAAGATCCTGGATGGAGGAGGACAATTGTTGATATTCTGAACTGCTTCAACCACAGCAAAACCTAAAAATATCAAGTTCCAACATAATGTAACGGACAAAAGACCTACTGGGTGCTGTTATAATGGCATGCATCTCATCAACTTTGAAGTTGGTCTCAATAATGGCCATGAGCTAGGATTCAATTAGATAAAAACAGTGTAGCAGGTTTGAGGGAAGCTTGCCTTCAGTTTAGAACACACTCCTTGGATCTGTGTCTGATACCCTGCAATCTCCTCTGTGAGGTTGCTTGACTTTAGGAATTCCTTGACTCGTCCGCGAAAGCCTTTGGATTGGTCTTGCAAACTCCGGATTGCAAGGATTACTGCTTCGAGGTAGCTGGGATGGCTTAATCACAAGAAACAGACAAAACAAATATTACTGCACCTTTCAAGTTCCTCGCACAGGCCTTTGAATTTGACAGCAGCAGTATTTCCCGTGGGCCTTGACTTGGTCATGAAGAATTGTTATAATTTCGGTGGCACTATTGCACAGCTCTTCCAGGTCTTCGCGATTCTTCTTCACTCTCTGTAGTAACAAAATTATATTGAAAGTCATTCAATTTAGATGCTTTCAGACACACCACAACTGTCTCCAACAGAATCAACACAGTCCCAGAGACTCCCTTGATGTAGGGAAACGGGGCACATTCCGCTGCCGCTGTGATGGTCTTTGCGGTCAGGATCGCAGGTGCCAGCCAATCTGACTTTGATTTGGACGGAGCCTTGAATGGGCGCAAAGTTGTTCCTCCTGTTGTGGGAGGTGCTGGAGATCCAGAGGTGGGCAGAGATGTGGTAGACATGATTGAGGACAAGGACGGAGACAATGAGGCTGGTGCACTGCTTCCACAGCTTCGATCGAATCAGATTGATACCACTGTCAGGTCAAAAATAAAGAAGCGCCCGGTTCAGAACGGTTCATCTCGCTAAATTTTTCCATGGGCTCATCTAAGATCAAGTGAATGTGCACCATACGCTAGGCTGTTGCCCTGTTTGATATAAGGGTAAGTTGTAAACTTGTGTTACACTGAAAGAAGATCGAACACGTCTAAAGTAAGATAGTGTATGTCCCCACGGTTGAATAAACCTCCAGGGCAAGGGTGAGCTCTAAGGATCTATTAGCCTCTAGACGGAATTTCGCGAATTGTGGGTTGAGGGCAGAGGAACGAGGGGCGGGTGATGTGATGTGATTACCTAATGTGCCTTCTCTTGCCGTTTGCCACGTCTCTTTACTATTAGCGACTCGACTCGAAAACGCACAAATGTCCGCAAGTTTGACTCCATGTCTGCTCACTTTTCATTACCGTTCTCCTCGCAAGCATCGACGACTCACAGTGGCGCCTGCTGCCAGCACACTCCACTCTCTACGCAGCTATCGCGGCAACATCGGCCGTGCAGCACACCAACTTCAAGCCCTCAACGACACGACGCCGGCAACGACTCTACTCGGGCGAGTGTGTGCACGGACATACGGGATACAAGGTGCGTGTCCCGCGACCATCTCCTACCTCGCTGCCATTCACACTACATCTCGGCGTCGCAGTTTTTTACCCCCACCCTCGCATTTTCCTCGTCGTCTAGCTCTCCCTGCCCTAGCCCTCGTTCCCCGCCCCCTCGTTCCCCCGCCATCGCGTCCGCCGCGGTACACGCGCACACTGCCGCGCATCGCACACACGCGACTCGGCCCAGTCCCCGCGCCCGCGATCGTCCCATTTCCCGATGCCCCTCGTCTCCACCCTCCCCCTCTCTCCCTCACCCTTCCCTCGTCGTCCCCCGCCCTCGCGTACACCGTCGTGCCACGCCCACACCGCACCTGCGCGCACACCGTCGAGTCGAGTGCAGGCAGCACCAAACTCGCGCTCGGGTAACGCAGCTGGGTTGTTTGGGTGTGCGCCGAGTCCCCGCTCTCCCTTGTCTCCACCCTCACCTACCCCACCTCTCCCTCGTCTCCCTCGTCTTCACCCTCACCCACCCCGCCTCTCCCTCGTTCCTCGTTCCACCCGCCCGCACACCGCGGCCTCTACCGGTGACGTGGCTACGCACGTGCACGCATGTCGCGGTCGCGCGCACCGAAACTCTCTCGTTCACGCGCGGCTCGGCATCTCCCCCCTCCTGCTGTACTGTCCGTCCCCTCCCCTCCTCGTCTCCCCCATCCATCCTTTTCCCTTCCCCTAGTCCATGCCGCACCGCATGTCCCTCCCTACGGCACCAAACTTGCGCTCTAGGTAACACACTTGCGTTATGTGTGTGCACGCCGAGTCCCCGCGCACGCTGCACCGCTCGGCCCGAATTTCGCGGACTCAGCTTTGTGCAAACTCGGCGCGCGCGGGGGCCTGGCGTGTAGTACCCACAACCACACCTTCTCCGTCTTCCCTTCCGTCTCCTCGTCTCTCCCATCCATCCCTTTCCCTTCCTCGAGTCCATACCGCCCGCCATGTCCCGCCCTACGTAAATCTTGAATACAATCTATTTGCCGAATTATGTGTGGGATTTCCGTTAGTCAAGAATCAAGATGGTGCGCAAAGCTTAAGGGAGACAAGTCTTACTTACTTGGAGAGGAATTCGAGCCTAGGGTTTGAGGGAGATTGAAGGAGGACTGGTAACGGCGTGCCCGGGGATTCGTGAAGGTGTGAACGCAAATCAAGTCAGCGCATACTGAAACAAAGCAAGGTGCGTACCTTCAATCCAATACAATGCATGCTCGACGAGGCCTGGAATCGATGTGTGCGCGTGCGCAGATCTAGATTGGATAGAAAAGCCGAGGCAAGTGGGATTCAATCCCGGGAGTGCAAATCTACTACTTACTTGGTGTGGCGCGGGGACGTGGGTTTAATTAATCAGATGTTGGTTGACTGCGACGAACGAATTTAAGGTCAGTTCTCTACAATATAATAAATAACGAATAAAGTAAGTTACTTACCTGGCACTTTGCACTTGAGGCAGCACACCGCTGAATGAATTCCACAGAGCTGTAGCAAGGGTGTTCTGGGTGAGCGAGGTCAGCGATGCAATGAATGAAACCAATTAGATTGAAAGCTTACCTTGGATGGATGGGTTCGCGTTGAGTTTGGTTGTTGAAGTCGGTGCAGAATCGGATACTGGGAACATTCAAATCAGTGAAATGCAGCAGAATGAAGGGAGGATGGAAGGAAGGAAGGAAGGACTCACGATGCAATTGAAACGAAGCCATTGGTTGAACATGTGTTGGTTGGTAAGTCGGCACCGAGGAATTGACAATGAATGTGAATTAACTCACGAAAAATTACATGTGTGCTTGAACTGGTCTGGTCGTTGAACGCGTTCGAACTTCGAAGCGAGGGCAGGAGTTGAAGTGCTGAAAAGTTTATGATCGGTTCAACGCGGAAGAAGAAGTAGATGAAGTGAAGTGAAGACTTAGCGGAGGTTAAAGACAAAAGTGAGTTGTGGCGTCGAAACCCGAAGCATATGAGAGTCTATCAAGGTCAGTCAAACAACCCAGCGCCTCAAACATTCAACGGTACTTACCTTGAACCAAGTTTCATTGTCGGACCCGATCACTTCAAACTCAATCTACTACCCAAAAAGCAGTGAGAATACCTCAACGACAGAATGAACATACTTACCTCAACTCGAAATGCACGAGGGCGGAACACATCCCCGAGATGGCCGAGATCGAGTTCTACTCGAGGAATTATTAATTAGTGAATGTACGGATGGAATGTGAATGTGGTACGACGGACCTCCTGAGCGTTGAATGAACGTTCCAAGGCGTCGTCTAGATGTTGGTTGAGTTGTGTGTATAGTAGACTTGAACGAGGGAATGGTTGGTTGAAAGTATTATTATAGATGCAACGATGAAGCTTACCTCGAGTCGAATGAAGATGGTTTAGATGTTGAGGGTGAGATTGTGGACGAGCATCTGTGGATGAGAGGTCAGCGGTACGTATGCAAGTGAATGGAAGATGAGTGAGAGGAACTTACGTCGAAGGTGGAAGTTGCGTTGAACGAACGTTGACTTGAGTACTTGAGTCAAGTTTAAGTACTATAGTAGATAAGCCAGTGAATGAATGATGAATGAATACGTGCATCACATACCTATGAACCATCGAAGTAAAGGTCCATGGTACAGACCCGAGATGAGTTGACTACTATCAAACCACGTTCAGCAAATTGAAGCCAGACCATAGTACCAACATACCTGGCTCAAATGAGCGTAGTACCGCCCCCTGGCAGTTCAACGACGTTGAATCAAGTACTGAATGGCCTTGAATCAAGTACTGAATGGCCTTGAACGAAGGTCAGTTCAAATATTATCACAAAGTGAAATGCGGACATACCTGGACTCAAACGGCCATAGTTTCGGTCAATCTGGGCTCAAACACGCGGAAGAGTGTCCTATTGAGGGGATCCCACGATACTGAATGGACCCTTGAAGGCTGAAGCCTTTAACGAAGGTCAGTTCAAAAAATTCCTAATAAAGATGGCGGGCATCCCTGCAGTTAAACGGCCATAGGTTCAGCCTCCTAAGGACATAACAATGTGTCTTGAACGCGATTGGACCTCTTGAAGGTATTGAACGACGCTGGACGAAGCGTTGAAGGTTGAGGATGTTCAAAAACAAGATTGACTTGAACAACATTGAAATCCGAAGCCAAGGAACAGAGCATGAGAATCTATCAATGCAAATGAAAGCCCACCAGCACCTCAAATATTGACAGGTACTTACATACTTTTCGCCGCCACTGTATTACGGTGTTCTTACTCCAAGAAGAGTAGATAAGAAACCAAGAAATTGTGTTCATATGTACACGGACACCGGTACTTGAGAGTAATATATACACTACAATGACTTCTTGGTATCCTCAATTAGCTGCTCAAGTTCTTCCATTTCCTCCTGTTTGCCAAGCTTTTGGTACACCTTCACCAGATTCTCCATAGCAAGGATGGTGTCTGGATGTTTGTCACCCAAGAGTTGACTTCGCTTCTGAAGCACCTCAACCCCCAGGCCCAATGCTTTGTTCAAGTCACCCAAATTGTAATGTGTGACTGCAAGGCTGGCCATGGCTCTCAATGTGTCTGGGTGATCCACACCTAGAAGTTTACTTCGTTTCTCCAGCACTGGAACTTCGAGCTCCTCTGCTTTTTGGAACTCTTCCAGATCAGAATATGTTCGGGCAAGATTCTCCATTGCCAACAGTGTGTCTGGATGATCTTCTCCTAGAAGTTTCCTGCGTTGCTCCAGCACCAGAACCTCGAGCTCCATTGCTTTCTGCAACTTTCCTAGCTTATAATATGTAGTGGCAAGATTACCCATCGCAAACAATGTGTCTGGGTGATCTTCCCCCAGAAGTTTGGTGCGTTTCTCCAGCACCAGAACCTTGAGCTCCTTTGCTTTCTGGAACTCTCCTAGGTCAGAATATGTGGAGGCAAGATTACCCATCACCAATAGTGTGTGTGGATGATCTTCTCCCAGAATTTTTGTGCGTTTCTCCAGCACCAGAACACTGAGCTCCATTGCTTTCTGGAACTCTCCTAGCTCATAATATGTGGAGGCGAGATTAACCATCGCCAATAGTGTGTCTGCATGATCATCCCCCAAATGGAATTTGGACTTCTCGAGAACCTGTTCAGCAATAGCTTGTGCATCTTTGAACTTTCCTGTCTCATAGTATATCTCCCAAAATGCCCTCCTGAAGTCAGCTACTCCATCAGGGCTAACAGGCTTCAGTAAAGCAACATGAGATATAAGGCGCACTGAAGCTAGCTGTATCTCATTCTGTGGGATCTGTGTGATGTTCATCCCCAATATAGAGCTCATCCATGACTGAAGTGGTGTTTCATCAAGAAGTGTGCTCCGACTCCATGCATGGACCAGTGGATGGATGGAAAACAGCTTTGTCTTTGCATCAAAGCTGATGAGAGAGTAAGCTTTGATCTCGTTGGTAATATCCAGGAATTTGAGAGAATTCCATTCCCCTGTGGTGGGTTCAACAAAATGAGAGAGAAATTCAAGTGGCTCTTGCAATTCCTCCTTGGGTGGTGACCATGACCAGGGCTCATACTTTGAAGCAGTGCTGAACATGTCCTCTGAAATCCCAGTGTAGTGTAGAAAAGAGCAGAGCTGTAATAGAGTTGCTGCAAGATGACTGAGCTGGTCAAAGCTGATTTGCCATGTTGTGTAGACTGTTTGAGCATAGTCATCATGGGACTGAGCAGCCTTTTCACTGAGCAGTTTGGCTCGGTTATTGAGGTACAAAGCCAAGTACCCTTTGAGGTCTTCAGACTTTGAGATGAATGCACCGGCCTGGACAATTGCAAGGGGCAGGTAGAACAATTCCTGTAGGGGTGATCAGACTTCTGTGTATGGTCTTACTCAAGTATCGGACCTTCACAATTGCAGTTGCAAGTTTGAGGTTTTCTTCTGAATGCTCTTTGTTTGATCTTCGAAGTAGCAAGGTGGTTGCATCTGCTTCTTCCATGTCTGACACAAGAGTGTGAGCTCCGTAACTCCGCAGCTCAGGCTTCCGAGAAGTGATTATGATATTGCCATGGTTGCACTTGGGGAGAAAGTCATTGAGGTTGATTTTTGGGTCATCAGCATTGTCGAAGAACAAGAGCCAGTTGTTGTGGTTAGATTGAAGCCACATCAATGCATCTTGTGCAGAGTTGCCAACACTTTTGGCAACAGCTATACTCTTCAGACCTGTTTCAATCGTCTCAACTTTGCTAGTGTCAACAAGAAAGACATTGGAGAAGCTGGAAATCAATTCAGTGGTACTTCATTTTGATTGAGCAGATGGGGCAACCTTGATTCTTGAATGAACTTGAGAGCGATCTGTGTCTTGCCGGCCCCACCAAGGCCATGTAGTACATAAATGTGTTGTTCCCCTGAATCTGTATTGAAAAATAGATGCATCTTGTCCAAGATTGCCTGTCTGCCTTGAAAGATCCTGGATGGAGGGGGACAATTGTTGATATTCTCAACTGCCTTAACGATAGCAAAACCTAAAAATATCAAGTTCCTACATAATGCAACAGACAAAAGACCTACTGGGGGCTGTTACAATGGCATGCATCTCATCAACTTTGAAGTTGGTCTCAACAATTGCCATCAGCTAGGATTTGGTTAGATGAAAACACGGCAGCAGATTCAGGGAACCTTGCCTTCAGTTTAGAACACACTCCTTGGATCTGTGTCTGATACCCTGCAATCTCGTTCGTGAGGCTGCTTGACTTTAGGAATTCCTTGACTTGTCCCCAAAAGCCTTTGGATTGATCCTGCATGTTCCGGATTGCAAGGATTACTACTTCAAGGTAGCTGGGACAGCTCAGGTACAAGAAACAGGCAAAAAAAAAAACTACTGCACCTTTCAAGTTCCTCACACAGCCCTTTGAATTTGACAGCAGCAGTATTCCCATGGGCCTTGATTTGATCATGCAGGATAGTGATGATTTCTGTGCTACTGCTGCACAGCTCTTCCAGGTCTTCGCGATTCTTCTTCACTCTCTGGAGTAAAACAATTATATTGAAAGTCATTCGATTTAGATGCTTTCAGACACACCACAACTGTCTCCAACAGAATCAGCACAGTCCCAGAGACTCCCTTGATGTAGGGAAACGGAGCACATTCCGCCGCCGCTGTGATGGTCTTTGCGGTGAGAATTGCAGGCGCTAGCCAATCTGACTTTGATTTGGATGGAGCCTTGAATGGGCGCAAAGTTGTTCTTCCTGTTGTGGGAGGTGCTGGAGATCCAGAGGTAGGGAGAGATGTGGTAGACATGATTGAGGACAAGGACGAGGCTGGTGCACTGCTTCCACAGCTTTGTTCGAATCAGATTGATACCACTGTCAGTTCCAAAAACAAATCGTATCTGGCATGTCACGCCATAGTTGGTTGAGAACGGTTCATCTCGCTAAATTTCCACGAGCTTATCGAAGATCAAGTGAGTGTACACCATACACTACTACGCCGTTGATTCCTACATGAGTAGGATCCGAAATTGTAGTTGATTCAAACGTCTAAAGTAAGATAATGTATGTCCCCACGGTTAAATAAACCTCCATGGCAACGGTGAGCTCTGAGACTTTGTTTGACCTCCGAGCCTTCTGTCATCCTGCATTCCAGCCCGGTGAAGTTCAGCGGGCGGAAAAAGGTGGGTCCTGTCCAGTCAAGTTTTTTGTGGGGGAGAATTCAGATTGATTCGGTTGCATAGCTTTTGATTCGTTTCATGGTTTCAGTGTGGGGCAGGCGGCAAGTAAATAGGATTCTTGTTTGGCACAGAGATATGTATCCTCGAGTTTCGGCAGGGAAGCGGCAGGCGGCATCCGGTTTTCATATAGGATACGCGAGATTTTTGGTCCGGTTACACAGAGGCAGCCGAAGAGCGGCAGCATGAGGCGGGCAGCAAGTAAGGGAGTGGGGTTCGGCGCAAGATATGCATCGTCGAAGTCGGCAGGAGTCGGCAGTGGGCGGCATTGAGTCGTTGGTTTTTTTGTGTACGATATTGCATAGACGCGGGATGATGAGTTACACAGCGTTCACAGCTCCACACTTCTCTGAAATAGTTAGATTCTTGAGTGCGACGGCTTGTCGTGGACGTTCGGAATAGCATCGCCGAAGCGGGGATTTGTTTTCTGCCCGAGCGAAGTCCACCTTGGATTCCGAGTGTTTCGGGTTCTTTTCACAGAGATAGAGAGACTTAGACGCCACCAGCAGTTGCAGTGGTTAACAAAGTTCCACGTTTATTTTTGTTGGGTGTTGCACTTGGTGTCGCACGACTCGGAGATGGAAGTCGAAGGAAGTGTTGAATATTTTTGCTGCTGAGGTTCTACTGGTCTCTTGAACGCGCCCAAAGATCTGTTAGCCCTTAGACGGAATTTCGCGAATTGTGGGTTGAGGGCAGAGGACAAGGGGCGGGCGATGTGATGTGATTACCTAACGTGCCTTCTCTTGCCATTTGCTATTCTCTTTAGCGACCTCGACTCGAAAACCACAAATGTCGCCTCAAGTTTGACTCCAAGGCTTCTCACTTCAACACTGCTTGGTCGCTGCAATCATTGACAACTTGCACTGACTCCTGGTGGCCGCACACTAAGCAGCTATCGCGGCAACGCGCGCCAACTTCAAGCCCTCAACGACGCCGACGCTGGTAACCACTCACGGGGTACAAGGTGCGTGCCCCGCGACTATCTCTTGCCTCTGCTGCCACTCACTCTACACCTCGGTGTCGCAGTGTCGCAGTGTTTTTTACCCCCTCATCATCTCACCCTCCCTGCCCTAGCCCTCGTTCCCCTGCCATCGTGCAGCCCACGCACACATCGCCGTCCATCGCACACATCACCGCCCATCGCACACACGCGGACTCGACCCAGTCGCCGCGCACCGGGATTGTCCCCATCTCCCTCGTCTCCACCCTCACCCTCCCCACCCTCCTTCGCCCACCCTTCCTCGTCGTTCCCCCAACCCTCGCGCACACCGTCGCGCCACGTCCACACCGCACCAGCAGCGCGCACACCGTCGCGTCGAGTGCAGGCAGCACCAAATTCGCGCTCGGGCAACGCAGCTGCATTGTGTGCGTGCGCGCCGAGTCCCCACGCTCTCCCTCGTCTCCGCGCTCACCCTCGTCTCCACGCTCACCCTCCCTCCTCCTTCCCTCACCCTTGCCTGCCCTCGCCGTACAGCGTCGCGCCATGCCCACACCGCACCAGCGCGCACACCGTCGAGTCAAGTATAGGCAGCACCCTTGCACTTGGCTAACGCAGCTGCGTTGTGTGCGTGTGCGCCGAGTCCCCGCTCTCCCTTGACTCCACCCTCACCTACCCCACCTCTCCCTCGTCTCCACCCTCACCCGCCCCGCCTCTTCCTCGTTCCCCGTGGCATCCACACCATCGATTACAGGCGGCACCAAACTCGCGCTCGGGTACCGCAGCTTCGTTGTGTGCGTGCGCGCCGAGTCCCCGCGCACGCTGCAGCGCTCGGCCCGAATTGCGCGCAGACTTGGCTTCGTGCAAACTCGGCGCGCGCGCCCGACGCTGCCGTGTAGTACCCACCCCCACACCTTCTCCTTCTCCCCTTCCCTCCTCGTCTCCCCATCCCTATCCCTTCCCCAAGTCCATACCGCACCGCATGTCCCTCCTACGTAAATCTTGAATACAATCTATTTGCCGAATTATCTGTGGGATTTCCGTTAGTCAAGATGGCGTGCAAGGTCCAAGGGAAACAAGTCTTACCTGGACGGGAATTCGAGGGTTTGAGAACTGGTCACGGCGCGCAAACAGATGAAACTGTGAACACAAATCAAGTCGGCGCGGACTGAAATAAAGAAAGGTGCGTACCTTCAATCCAATACAATGCAAACTCAACGAGGCCTTGAATCGATGTGTGCGGGTGCGCGGCCACAAAAATCGACCCAAGTGGGACTCAATCCCGGAGAGCAATTCTACTACTAGCACTTGGTGCAGCGCGGGGACGTGGGCTTAATCAATCAGATGTTGGTTGACTGCGACGAACGAATTTAAGGTCAGTTCTCTACAATATAATAAATAACGAATAAAGTAAGTTACTTACCTAGCACTTTGCACTTGAGGCAGCACACCGCTGAATGAATTCCACAGAGCTGTAGCAAGGGTGTTCTGGGTGAGCGAGGTCAGCGATGCAATGAATGAAACCAATTAGATTGAAAGCTTACCTTGGATGGATGGGTTCGCGTTGAGTGGGGTTGAAATTGCGGCGAGATTCTAATACTGAGGACATTCGAGTCGGTAAGATGCAGCAAATTCCACGGATGAAGGAAGGAAGGAGGGAAGGACTCACGATGCAATAGGTAAGTAAGTGCCGAAGCCATCGGCTGAACGTGTGTTGGTTGAAGGTGAAAGGTAAGTCAGTACCGAATAATTGGCAATGAATATGGACTCACGAAAGATTACATGTGTGCTTAAACTGGTTGGTGAACGCGTTCGAACTTCGAAGCGAGGGCAGGAAGTGCAAGGGCTGAAAAGTTAAGGTCAGTTCAACGTGAAAGAAGAAGTAGATGAAATGAAACGAAGACTTACCGGGGTTAAAGATAAGATCGACTTGAACGACGTTGAAACCCGAAGCGTAGGAACGAGTATGAGAGTCTACACCAGCCAAACAACCCAGCGCCTCAACCATTCAACGGTGCTTACGTTGAACCAAGTTTCATTAGGGGGTTTCACACTTGATTATTTGGGCCCAACTTGGGTCCAATTTGATCCCCAATTCGGCCCAAACTCCGTCCCCAACTCGAGTTTTTTTTGTCTCGGGAAGCCGAATGGCACGACCGAATCAAGAAATTGAAGTTGGGACATGAAGTTGGGGTCGAAGTTGGATGTCAGATCGTGGTCCGGAGCCCGATCTCACATCCAACTTCGATCCCAACCCAACTTAGGTCCCAACGTCACCTCAAGTTGGACATCAAGTTGGGACCCAAGTTGGGCTTCAAATAATCAAGTGTGAAACCCCCTATTGTCGGACCCGATCACTTCTGAGTTAAACTCACTCTACTACCCAAAAAGCAGTGAGAATACCTCAACGACAGAATGAATGAACGTACCTCAACTCAATCTAGGTAAACTCGACGGCGGAACAGGTCCCCGAGATGCCCGAGGTCGAGGTCGAGTTCTACGCGAGGAATTACTACTTAGTGAATGTGCGGGTGGAATGTGGTACCACGGACCTATTGAGCGTCGAATGAACGTTCCAAGGCTAGTCTAGATGTCGGTTCAGTTGTGTGTATAGTAGACTGGAACGAGGGAATGGGTGGTTGAAAATATTAGAGATGCAACGGTGAAGCTAACCTAGGATGGTTTGGATGTTAAGGGTGACATTGAGGTCGAGCATCTGTGGATGGGAGGTCAGTGGTGTGTATGTAAGTGAATGGAAGATGAGTGAGAGGAGAGGAACTTACGTCGAAGGTTGAAGTTATGTTGAACGAACATTGACTTGAGTACTTGAGTCAAGTTCAAGTACTATAGTAGATAAGCCAGTGAATGAATGATGAATGAATACGTGCATCACATACCTATGAACCATCGAAGTAAAGGTCCATGGTACAGACCCGAGATGAGTTGACTACTATCAAACCACGTTCAGCAAATTGAAGCCAGACCATAGTACCAACATACCTGGCTCAAACGAGCATAGTACCGGCCCCTGGCAGTTCAACGACGTTGAATCAAGTACTGAATGGCCTTGAACGAAGGTCAGTTCAAATATTATCACAAAGTGAAATGCGGACATACCTGGACTCAAACGGCCATAGTTTCGGTCAATCTGGGCTCAAACATGCGGAAGAGTGTCCTATTGAGGGGATCCCACGATACTGAATGGACCCTTGAAGGCTGAAGCCTTTAACGAAGGTCAGTTCAAAAAATTCCTAATAAAGATGGCGGGCATCCCCGCAGTTAAACGGCCATAGGTTCAGCCTCCTAAGGACATAACAATGTGTCTTGAACGCGATTGGACCTCTTGAAGGTATTGAACGACGCTGGACGAAGCGTTGAAGGTTGAGGATGTTCAAAAAAGACAAGATTGACTTGAACGAGATTGAAATCCGAAACCAAGGAACAGAGCATGAGAGTCTATCAATGCAAATGAAAGCCCACTAGCGCCTCAAATATTGACAGGTATTTACATATTTTTCGCCACCACTGTATTACGGTGTTCTTACTCCAAGAAGAGCAGATAAGAAACCAAAAAAATATGTTCATATGTACACAGACACCAGTACTCGAGAGTAATATATACACTACAATGACTTCTTGGTATCCTTACAGCCATTTGCGGAACTTAGGGCGCGGGCTGTTTTTTTTTTTTTTTAACACTTTTCAACGAGAATCATTATTGTGAGCTCAGTTCTTCTCCGTTTGCCTTGTGAATATGCTCATTGTGTTCGCAATGCAAATGCGGAGGGCACCACGGTCTCCGTTTTTCCTGATGCGATTATAATTGCCTTATTGGGAAAATATCGGCCTTTTTGTACAGAACTTGTCGCATACTCTGTGCTGTGGTCAGATTGACCTATAAATTTGATATGATGTCTTTATGAGTATTACGAAGGGCTGGACGGACCGGGATTTTGAATGTGTGTCTTAGTTCACCGGTATTCTGCATTCTCATAATGTGGGATATCTGAATACCTTGTATACAAGAAATAAATACAATATGAGGAAATACCGGTCCGTCCAGCCCTTCGTAATACTCATAAAAACATCATATCAAATTTATAGGTCAATCTGACCACAGCACAGAGTATGCGACAAGTTCTGTACAAAAAGGCCGATATTTTCCCAATAAGGCAATTATGATCGCATCAGGAAAAACGGAGACCGTGGTGCCCTCTGCATTTGCATTGCGAACACAATGAGCATATTCACAGGGCAAACGGACAAGAACTGAGCTCACAATAATGATTCTCGTTGAAAAGTGTTATAAAAAAAAAAAACAGCCCGCGCCCTAAGTTCCGCAAATGGCTGTAATTAGCTGCTTAAGCTCTTCCATTTCCCCCTGTTTGCCAAGCTTTTGGTACGTCTTCACCAGATTCTCCATAGCATGGATGGTGTGAGGATGTTTGTCACCCAAGAGTTGTCTTCGTTTCTGAAGCACCTCAACCCCCAGGCCCAATGCTTTGTTCAAGTCACCCAAAGTGTAATGTGTGAATGCAAGGTTGGCCATGGCTCTCAGTGTGTCTGGGTGATCCACACCCAGAAGTTTCCTTCGTTTCTCCAGCACCTGAACCTCGAGCTCCTCTGCTTTCTGGAACTTACTCATTCCATGATATGTTGAGGCAAGATTCCCCATTGCCAACAGTGTGTCTGGGTGATCAACACCCAGAAGTTTCCTTCGTTTCTCCAGCACTGGAACCTCGAGCTCCTCTGCTTTCTGGAACTCACTCATTCCATGATATGTTGAGGCAAGATTCCCCATTGCCAATAGTGTGTCTGGATGATCTTTTCCTAGAAGTTTCCTGCGTTTCTCCAGCACCAGAACCTCGAGCTCCATTGCTTTCTGCAACTCTCCTAGGTTAGAATATGTTCGGGCAAGATTACCTATGGCAAACAATGTGTCTGGATGATCTTCTCCTAGAAGTTTGGTGCGTTTCTCCAGTACCAGAACCTCGAGCTCCTTTGCTTTCCAGAACTCCCCTAGATCAGAATATGTGGAGGCAAGATTACCCATCACCAATAGTATGTGGGGATGGTCTTCTCCCAGAATTTTTGTGTGTTTCTCCAGCACCAGAACCTCAAGCTCCTTTGCTTTCTGGAACTCTTCTAGCTTATGATATGTACTGGCAAGATTACCCATGGAAAACAATGTGTCTGGATGATCTTCTCCCAGAATCTTTGTGCGTTTCTCCAGCACTAGAACCTTGAGCTTCTTTGCTTTCTGGAACTGACCTAAATCATGATATGTGGAGGCAAGATTATTTATCACAAACAGTGTTTCCAGGTTATCTTCTCCCAGAAAATTGGTGCCTTTCTCCAGCACCAGAACATTGAGATCAATTGCTTTCTGGAACTCTCCTATCCCCCAATATGTTTGGGCAAGATCCCCCATTGCCAACAGTGTGTTCTGATGATCCTCTCCCAAAAGAAGTCGGGACTTTTCCACAACCTGTTGAGCAATGCCCTGTGCATCTTGGAACTTTCCTGCATTATGATATATATTCCAAAATGCATTCCTGAAATCAGCTCCTCTATCAGGATTGACACCCTTCAGTAGAACAATGTGAGGTATAAGCTGCACTGAGGCTAGTTCTATCTCATTGTATGGGATCTCTGTAATGCACATGCCCAATATAGAGCTCATGCATGACTGAAGCAGTTCTTCATCAAGAAGTGTACTTCGACTCCATGCATGGACCAGCGGATGGATGGAAAACAGCTTTGTTTTTGTGTTAAAGCTTATCAGTGAGTAAGCCTTTATCTCGTTGGTAACAGCCAGGAATTTGAGAGAATTCCATTCCCCTGTGGGTTCAACAAAGTGAGAGAGAAACTCAAGTGGCTCCTGCAATTCCTCTCTAGGTGGTGACCATGACCGGGGCTCATATTTTGAAGCAGCACTGAACATGTCCTCCGAAATCCCGGTGTAGTGTAGAAAAGAGCAGAGCTGTAATAAAGTTGCTGCAAGATGGCTGAGCTGGTTGGAGCTAATCTGCCATGTTGTGAAGACTGTTTGAGCATAGTCATCATGGGACTGAGCAGTCTGGCCCGATTACTGTGGTACATGGCCAAGTACCCTCCAAGGTCTTCAGACTTGGAGATGAATGCACCAGCCTGGATAATTGCAAGGGGCAGGTAATACAATTCCTGCAGGGGATATCAGACTTCTGTGTATGGTCTTGTTTGAGTATCTGACCTTCACAATTTTAGTTGCAAGTTTGAGGTTTTCTTCTGAGCTCTCTTTGTTTGCCCTTCGAAGTTGCAAGGTGATTGCATCTGCTTCATCCATGTCAGACACAAGAGTGTGAGCTCCGTAACTCCGCAGCTCAAGATTCCGAGAAGTGATTATGATACTGCCATGGTTGCACTTGGGGAGAAAGTCATTGAGGTTGATTTTTGGGTCATCAGCATTGTCAAAGAACAAGAGCCATTTGTCGTGGCTAGATTGCAGCCACATCAATGCATCTTGTGCAGAGTTGCCAACACTTTTGGCGACAGCTATACTCTTCAGACCTGTGTCAATTGTCTCGACTTTGCTGGTGTCAACAAAAAACACATCGGACAAGCTGGAAATAAATTCAGTGGTACTTCATTTTGGTTGAGGAAACAGGGAAACCTTGATTGTTCAATGAACTTCAAAGCAACCTGTGTCTTTCCGGCCCCACCAAGGCCATATAGGACATAAATGTGTTGGTTTCCTGAGTCTGTATCGAAGAATTGATGCATCTTAACCAAGATTGCCTGTCTGCCTTGAAAGATCCTGGATGGAGGAGGACAATTGTTGATATTCTGAACTGTGTTCACCACAGCAAAGCCTAAAAATATCAAGTTCCAACATAATGTAACAGACAAAAGACCTACTGGGGGCTGTTACAATGGCATGGATCTCATCAACTTTAAAGTTGGTCTCAACAATGGCCATCAGCTAGGATTTAATTACATGAAAACACTGCAGCAGATTTAAGGGAACCTTACCTTCAGTTTAGAGCATACTCCTTGGATCTGTGTCTGATGCCCTGCAATCTCCTCTGTGAGGTTGCTTGACTTCAGGAATTCCTTGACTCTTCCCCGAAGGCTTTTGGATTGGTCTTGTAAATTCCGTATTGCAAGGATTACTGCTTCGAGGTAGCTGGGACAGCTTAGTTACAAGAAACAGGCAAAACAGATATTACTGCACCTTTCAAGTTCCTCACACAGGCCTTTGAATTTGACAGCAGCAGTATTCCCATGGGCCTTGATTTGATCATGCAGGATAGTGATGATTTCTGTGCTACTGCTGCACAGCTCTTCCAGGTCCTCGCGATTCTTCTTCACTGTCTGCAACACCAATTATATTGGAAGTCACTCAATTTAAATGTTTGCAGACACACCACAACTGTCTCCAAAAGAATGTGATGTTCGATCCAGACGGCGGACGGAAATTTTGTATGTGCGTCCATGTCCGATCCTTGTGCGCACGGAACTCTAGAAAAATTGCGGTTTCAGCCGAGTTTCAGGGCTCTCCGAGGGTGATGGCCGAAATTTTTGTCCCACGCATACAAATTCACTCTCTGGAAGCCAAAAAGGCACCCTCTCGCAAAAACAGGTCCGATCCGCTTTGCGGACGAAATCGCTTGAAAAACGGGCACCCCGATCGTAATGCGGACAAGATGTGCCGAAAAGCAGACGTACGGAAACGGCCAAATTAGCGGCATTCGGATCGGACCTCTTGCAGCATAAGCCGCTTTCCTATGGGGCCTACCTTACTTAGGTTGTAAAGTTGTGGTTACACCGGAGAGGAAAGAGAACACATCTAAAGTAAGATAATGTATGTCCCCACGGCTAAATAAACCTCCAGGGCAAGGGTGAGCTCTAAGGATCTATCAGTCTCTAGACGGAATTCGCGAATTGTGGGTTGAGGGCAGAGGACAAGGGGTGATGTGATGTGATTACCTAACATGCCTTCTCTCGCCGTTTGCCACGTCTCTTTAGCGACTCGACTCGAAAACACACAAATGTCCGCAGGTTAGTGTAAGGCTGTATTCAATGGTACAAGGGTTCACGGGGTTATACTGCGCAGATACATCCGTGATTATTATGTCGCCCACCCCGCCGTGGAATACAGACTCGACATCGCCGCACTCTAAGCAGCTATCGCGGCAACATCGGCGGTACAGCCTGCCGACTTTCAAGCCCTCAACGACGCCGACGCTAGCAACGACTCTATTCGGGCAAGTGCACGCGCGGCCATACGGGGTACAAGGTGCGTGTCCCGCCACCATCCCTGCCACCGCTCTCACTCACACTCCACCTCGACGTCACTCGCCCTCCTTGCCCTAGCCCTCGTTCCCTGCCCTCTCGTTCCACCGCCATCGCGTACGCCGCGGTACACGCGCACACCGCCGCTCCTCGCACCCATGCGGACTCGACCCAGTCTCCATCTCCCGATGCCCCTCGTCTCCACCCTCACCCTTCCCACCCTCCCTCCTTCACCCTTCCCTTGTCGTTCCCCGCCCTCGCGCACACCGTCGTGCCGCGCCCACCCGCACCAGCAGCGCCCACAGCGTCGAGTCAAGTGCAGGCAGCACCAAACTCGTGCTCGGGCAACGCAGCTGCGTTATGTGCGTGTGCGCCGAGTCCCCGCGCTCTCCCTCGTCCCTGCGCTCACCCTCCCTCACCCTTGCCTGCCCTCGCGTACACCGTCGCACCACACCCACATCACACCAGCGCGCGCACCGTCGACTCGAGTGCAAGCAGCACCAAGCTCGCGCTCCGGGTCGCGTTATGCGTGCGCGTCGCCGCTCTCCCTTGTCTCCCCCCTCATCTACCTCACCCTCCCTCACTCGCCCTTCCCTCGTCGTTCCCCGCCCTCACGTACTCCCTCGCGCCACACCCACACCGTCGATTGCAGGTGGCACCAAACTGGCGCTCGGGTAACACAGCTGCGTTGTGTGCGTGCGCGCCAGTCCCAGCGCTCGGGCCGAGTTTCTCGCAGACTCGGCTTCATGCACACTCGGCGCGCGCCCGCGGCGCTGCCGTGTGGTACCCACACTCACCCCCACACCTTCTCCCTCTCTCCTCCCCTCCTCATCTCCCCATCCATCCTTTCCCCTTCCCCGAGTCCTTACCGCCCGCCATGTCCCTCCCTACGTAACTCTTGAATACAATCTATCTGCCGAATTATCTGTGGGAGTTCCGTTAGTCAAGATCAAGATTGCGCGCCAGTGCAAGGGAAACAAGTCTTACCTCAAGGGGAATTCGAGGGTTTGAGGGAGATTAAAGGACTGGTCACGGCGGGCGCGGGGATTCAAACACATGAAGCTGTGAACACAAATCAAGTCAGCGCGAATTCGACGTTGCGAATTTGAAGTAAAGAAAGGTGCGGGCCTTCACTGCAGTACAATGCAAACTCGACGAGGCCTTGATTCGATGTGTGCGCGCGCACAGATTTAGATTGGCTAAAAAAATCGAGCCAACCTGGGGAGGGCAATTCTACTTACTTGGTGCGGCGCGGGGACGGGGGTTTAATCAAATAGAGCTGATGTTGACTGCGACGAACGACTTCAAGGCCAATTCTCTGCAATATAATAACTAACGAATAAAGTAAGTTATATACTCACCTGGCACTGAACTCAAGGCAGCACACCGCTGAATGAATTCCACACAGCTATAGCAAGGGTGTTCTGAAGGAGGTCAGCGATGCAATGAATGAAACGAATTAGGCTGAAAGGCTTACCTTGGATGGATAGGTGTTGAGTTGGGTATGGTTGACATTGCAGCGCGGCGCAGGGTCCAATATTGAGAACATTGAAATGAGTAAAGTGCAGTGAAATTGAATGAAGGACTCATAATGCAATAGGTAAGTAAATGAACCGAAGCCAGGGTGTTGAATTGAACTTGGTTGGATCTGAAAGGTAAGTCGGTACGAAATTGACAATGAATGTGAACAAAGAACTGACCACAAATTATACATGCTTAAACTAGTCGTTGAAGCGAGGGCAGGAGTTGAACGGCAGGAAGTTGAACGGCTGAAAAGTAAGGTCAGTTCGACGCGGAAGAAGAAGTAGATGAAGTGAAGTGAAGATTTACCGGAGGTTAAATGCAAGATTGACTTGAATGGCGTTAGTCTACAAAGTCAAACGTTAGTCTACAAGGTCAAACGTTCCAGCTCCTCAAACACTCAACGGTACTTGCGTTGAACCAAGTTCATCGTCGGACCCAAGGTGCCTTGGTCACTTCAAACTCAATCTACTACCCAAAAAACAGTGGGATTACCTCAACGACAGAATGAACGTACCTCAACTCGAAATCCACGAGGGCGGAACGCATCCCCGAGATGCCCGAGGTCGAGGTCGAGTTCTACTCGAGGAATTAAATTACTAATTAGTGAATGTGCGGGTGGAATGTGGTACCACGGACCTATTGAGCGTTGAACGAACGTTCCAAGGCGTCTAAATGTTGGTTGAGTCGTGTATATCAGTAGACTTAAACAGGGAATGGTTGGTTGAAAGTATTATAGATGCAACGACGAAACTTATCTCGAGTCAAATAAAGATGGTTTGGATGTTGAGGGTGAGAATGAGGTCGAGCATCTGTGGATGAGAGGTCAGTGGTATGTATGCATGTGAATAGAAGATGAGTGAGAGGAACTTACGTCGAAGATTGAAGTTATGTTGAACGAACATTGACTTGAGTATTTGAGTCAAGTTCAAGTACTATGGTAGATAAGTCAATGAATGAACGAATACGTGCATCACCTAGGTATGAACCATCGAAGCAAGGGTCCACGGTACGGACCCGAGATGAGTTGAATCACTATCAACCCACATTCAGCAAATTGGAATTTGAGTCCAGACCATAGTACCAGCATACCTGGCTTCAAACGAGCCTCGTAACGCCCTCTGGCAGTCTAACGACGTTGAATTGAATCAAGCACTGAACGTCGAAGGCCTTGAACAAAGATCAGTTCAAATATTATCACAAAATTAAATGCGGACATACCTGGACTCAAAGGGCCATAGTTTCGGTGAATCTAGGTTCAAACACGCGTAAGAGCGCCCTATTGAGGGGATTGAACGATGCTCAATGAACCCTGGCCTTCAACGAAAGTCAGTTCAAAAAATTCCTAATAAAACATGGAGGGCATACCTGCAGTTAAACTGCCATAGGTTCGACCTCCCAGGGACATAACGACGCGTCTTGAACGCGATTGGACATGGTGACGCCCCTCTTAAAGGTATTGAACGACGCTGAACAAAGTGTTGAAGGTTGGGGATGTTCAAAAACAAGATTGACTTAAACAACATTGAAATCCGAAGCCAAGGAACAGAGCATGAGAGTCTATCAATGCAAATGAAAGTCCACCAGCGCCTCAAATATTAACACAGGTATTTATGTATTTTTTGCCACCACTGTATTACAGTGTTCTTACTCCAAGAAGAGTAGATAAGAAACCAAAAAATTGTGTTCATATGTACACAGACACTGGTACTGGAGAGTAATATATAGATCACAATAGTAACTTCTTGGTATCCTCAATTAGCTGCTCAAGCTCTTCCATTTCCTCCTGTTGGCTAAGCTCTTGGTATGTTGCTTCTAGATTCTCCATTGCAAGGATGGTATCAGGATGTTTGTCACCCAAGAGTTGTCTTCGCTTCTGAAGCACCTCAACCTCCAGGCCCAATGCTTTGTTCAAGTCACCCAAAGTGTAATGTGTGACTGCAAGGTTGGCCATGGCTCTCAGTGTGTCTGGGTGATCCACACCTAGGATTTTTGTGCGTTTCTCCAGCACCAGAACCTCCAGCTCCATTGCTTTCTGGAACTCTTCCAGATTAGAATATGTAATCGCAAGAGTCTCCATTGCCAACAGTGTGACTGGATGATCTTCTCCTAGAATTTTTGTGCGTTTCTCCAGCACCAGAACACCAAGCTCCTTTGCTTTCTGCAACTCCCCAAGATCAGAATATGTGGAGGCAAGATTACCCATTGCCAACAGTGTGTGTGGATGATCTTCCCCCAGAAGTTTTGTGCGTTTCTCCAGCACCAGAACACCAAGCTCCTTTGCTTTCTGCAACTCCCCAAGATCAGAATATGTGGAGGCAAGATTACCCATTGCCAACAGTGTGTGTGGATGATCTTCCCCCAGAAGTTTGGTGCGTTTCTCCAGCACCAGAACCTCGAGCTGCTTTGCTTTCTGGAATTGCCCCAGATCAGAGTATGTATGGGCAAGATTACCCATTGCCGATAGTGTGTCTGGGTGATCTTCTCCCAGAATTTTTGTATATTTCTCCAGCACCAGAACCTCGAGCTCTTTTGCTTTCTGGAACTCTCCTAGCCTAGAATATGTGGAGGCGAGATCACCCATGGCAAACAATGTGTCTGGATGATCTTCCCCCAGAAGTTTGGTGCGTTTCTCCCATACTAGAACCCCGAGCTCCTTTGCTTTCTGGAACTCTCCTAGCCCCCAATATGTTTGGGCAAGATCCCCCATTGCCAACAGTGTGTTCCGATGATCCTCTCCCAAAAGAAGTCGGGACTTTTCTACGACCTGTTGAGCAATGCCCTGTGCATCTTGGAACTTTCCTGCATTATGATATATATTCCAAAATGCATTCCTGAAATCAGCTCCTCCATCAGGATTGACACCCTTCAGTAGAACAATGTGAGGTATAAGCTGCACTGAGGCTAGTTCTATCTCATTGTATGGGATCTCTGTAATGCACATGCCCAATATAGAGCTCATGCATGACTGAAGCAGTTCTTCATCAAGAAGTGTACTTCGACTCCATGCATGGACCAGCGGATGGATGGAAAACAGCTTTGTTTTTGTGTCAAAGCTTATCAGTGAGTAAGCCTTTATCTCGTTGGTAACAGCCAGGAATTTGAGAGAATTCCATTCCCCTGTGGGATCAACAAAGCGAGAGAGAAATTGAAGCGGCTTCTCTAATTCCTCCCTGGGCGGTGACCATGACCGGGGCTCATACTTTGAAGCAGTGCTAAACATGTCCTCTGAAATTCCGGTGTAGTGTAGAAAAGAGCAGAGCTGTAATAGAGTTGCTGCAAGATGGCTGAGCTGGTTGAAGCTAATCTGCCATGTTGTGAAGACTGTTTGAGCATAGTCATCATGGGACTGAGCAGCCTTTTCACTGAGCAGTCTGGCCCGATTACTGTGGTACAGAGCCAAGTACCCGCCAAGGTCTTCAGACTTGGAGATGAATGCACCGGCCTGGATAATGGCAAGGGGCAGGTAATACAATTCCTGTGGGAGAGATCAGACTTCTGTGTATAGTCTTGTTCAAGTATCTGACCTTCACAATTTCAGTCGCAAGTTTGAGGTTTTCTTCTGAGGGCTCTTTGTTTGCCCTTTGAAGTAACAAGGTGGTTGCATCTGCTTCTTCCATGTCTGACACAAGGGTGGGAGCTCCGTAACTCCGCAGCTCAGGATTCCGAGAAGTGATTATAATATTGCCATGGTTGCACTTTGGGAGAAAGTCATTGAGGTTGATTTTTGGGTCATCAGCATTGTCGAAGAACACAAGCCATTTGTTATGGTTAGATTCAAGCCACCTCAAGGTGTCTTGTGCAGAGTTGCCAACACTTTTGGTGACAGCTATACCCTTCAGACCTGTGTCAATTGTCTCGACTTTGCTAGTGTCAACAAAAAAGACATTGGAGAAGCTGGAAATAAATTCAGTGGTACTTCATTTGGTTGAGGAAACAGGGGAACCTTGATTGTTCAATGAACTTGAGAGCGATCTGTGTTTTTCCGGCCCCACCAAGGCCATATAGGACATAAATGTGTTGTTCCCCTGAATCTGTATTGAAGAATTGATGCATCTTGTCCAAGATTGCCTGTCTGCCTTGAAAGATCCTGGATGGAGGAGGACAATTGTTGATATTCTGAGCTGCTTTCACCACAGCAAAACCTAAAAATATCAAGCTTCAAAATGAGGCAAGGAACAAAAGACCTACTGGGGGCTGTTACAATAGCATGGATCTCATCAACTTTGAAGTTGGTCTCAACAATTGCTGTCAGCTAGGATTCAATTAGATAAAAACATTGTAGCAGGTTTGAGGGAGCCTTGCCTTCAGTTTAGAACACACTCCTTGGATCTGTGTCTGATACCCCGCAATCTCGTCTCTGAGGCTGCTTGATTTTAGGAATTCCTTAACTCGTCCCCGAAGGCCTTTGGATTCATCCTGCATGTTCCGGATTGCAAGGATTACTGCCTTAAGATAGCTGAAATACCTTGGGTTCAAAAAACAAACAAAACAAAAATTACCCACCTTTCAAGTTCCTCACACAGGCCTTTGAATTTGACAGCAGCAGTATTCCCATGGGCCTTGATTTGAACATGCAGGATAGTGATGATTTCTGTGCTACTGCTGCACAGCTCTTCCAGGTCTTCGCGATTCTTCTTCACTCTCTGGAGTAAAACAATTATATTGAAAGTCATTCGATTTAGGTGCTTTCAGACACACCACAACTGTCTCCAACAGAATCAGCACAGTCCCAGAGACTCCCTTGATGTAGGGAAACGGAGCACATTCCGCCGCTGCTGTGATGGTCTTTGCGGTGAGAATTGCAGGCGCTAGCCAATCTGACTTTGATTTGGACGGAGCCTTGAATGGGCGCAAAGTTGTTCTTCCTGGTGTGGGAGGTGCTGGAGATCCAGAGGTAGGGAGAGATGTGGTGGACATGATTGAGGACAGGACGGAGACAACGAGGCTGGTGCACTGCTTCCACAGCTTCGATCGAATCAGATTGATACCGCTGTCAGTTATATATAAAAGGATCATGTGGCATGTGTTGAGAACAGTTCATCTCCCTAAATTTCCACGAGCTCATCAAAGATCAAGTGAGTGTACACCACACTACTAAGCCGTTTATTCCTACATGAGTAGGATCCGAAATTGTGGTTGATTCGAACATCTAAAGTAAGATGATGTATGTCCCCACGGCTAAATAAACCTCCAGGGCAAGGGTGAGCTCTGGGACTTGGTTTGACTTCCCTTCCATCACCCTGTATTCCAACGCGGTGAAGTTCAGCGGGCGAAAAAGGTGGTTCCTGTTCGATCAAGTTTTTTGTGGGGAAGAATTCAGATTGACATCAAGATTCGGTTACCACACAGCTTTTAGTTTCATAACATTGTGGGGCAGGCGGCAAGTAAACAGGATTCTTCGTTTGGCACAGAGATATGTATCGCCGAGTTAGTCGGCAGGGAAGCGGCGGGCGGCATTCGGGGGTTTTAGCATAGGATACGCGAGGTTTTTGGTCCGGTTACATAGAGGCGCCCGAAGAGCATCAGTGTGAGGACAGGCAGCAAGTAAGCGAGTGGGGTTCGGCGCAGAGATATGTTGCATAGACGGGGGATAATGCATGCATTGAGTTACACAGGGTTCACAGCTCCACACTTCTCTGAAGTAGTTAGATTCGTTAGATTCTCAACAATCACGACAGTTTGTCGTGGCCGTTCGGAGTAGCAACGCCGAAGCGGGGATTTGTTTTCTGCCTGAGCTCGAAGCAGTGAAGTCGACCTTGAATTCTGAGTGTTTCGCGCCTTTCCAGAGAGATAGATACACGTAGACGCCACCGGTAGTTGCAGTGGTTAACAAAGTTCCACGTTTATTTTTGTTGGGTGTATGCCAGTCGCAAATGACATGACAGCGGTTTTTGCTAAATTACTTGTTTGCCATGGTCAGTGGTGCCTAGAGTCGCCGCCCACCGGGGCTTCAACACAATATTCTCATTGGTGTCGCACGAGATGGAAGTCAAAGGAGGTCGATCAATTGGAAGTGGTTGAATATTTTTGCTGCTGAGGAGTTTTACGGGTCTGTTGAAAGCGCCCAAGGATCTGTTAGCCTCTAGACGGAATTTCGCGAATTGTGGGTTGGGGAAGGGGCGGGTTGATGTGATGTGATTGCCTCACGTGCCTTCGCTTGCCGTTTGCCATGTCTCTTTACTATTTAGCGACCTCGACTCGAAAACGCACAAATGTCGCCTCAAGTTTGACTCCAAGGCTTCTCACTTCAACACTGCTTGGTCACTGCAATCATCGACAACTTGCACTCACTCCTGGTGGCCGCACACTATGCAGCTATCACGGCAACGTCGGCTGTGCAGCGCGCCAACTTCAAGCCCTCAACGACGCCGACGCTGGTAACGACTCACGGGGTACAAGGTGCGTGCCCCGCGACTATCTGCTGCCTCTGCTGCCACTCACTCTACCCCTCGGTGTCGCAGTGTCTTAGGGTCCGCTGACAATTCCACTTTGGAGAAAATAATCTGACTGACAATTGACAGTCAGGCTGACTGTCAGAACTGACAAATGACAATTGACAATTGCCTATTTGGGAAGTCAGGCAAATGAAGCTATTCGACCTTGACTCTGCGGCCACAGGCTCACCGTTGCACTCTGCAAATCCATTCTCCGTCCCCTCAACATGATCTGTTCCCGAGGGCAAGCCCTCCGAAAGTGTTGTCGCCGATATAAAGTGCGTCGCAAATCGAGTTTTGCTGACTTTTGCCGATCGTGAATTACTGAGATGTCTGAGAGGCTTGAGGATTTGCATCATCTGTAGATTGGACCATGAAGAGCATTGGAACAAAAAACTGTCACACTAACCCGCTCATATTCGGGCAAGTCATTGATGTCGCTGGGGTCCTGTTTATAATTCTCAGAGCAATTATAAACAGTTTTTAATTCCTGGTTTGTAAACAGGGTGTTTATAAACACGCACCAGTTCACCTCAAAAAACACCGTTTTGGTGGCTTTTTCAAGTTTTTTCGCCACAGGGCACTCCAGAATTTTTCGTTGAGTGCTCGCAACACCTGAAACTATCTTCGGAAGCTGCCAGGATATCCACTTGTAAAAAAAATCTTTACCAACATGATTCAGAACTGCAAGTGGGACAGTGGTGGGACGGGCCTGGACATTTGGACTAAGAGGTGCATAAGAGGTGTGTACTTGCTCATTTCCTTGACGTTTCGCGCTCTGGAATTTGTTGAATTGATGCTCCAGCAAGCCAGCAGGGCACTGCCACAAGGATTTAAAAACTGGGGGTTTTGGCTCAACCTTTAAAAACCGGTTTATAAACACCCTGTTTATAAACCGGTTTGTAAACCAGACCTATAAACAGGACCCTAGATGTCGCTGATGATATCCCGGATGGAATGGACGACATCGCTGTTCACGGCGGGCTGGGTGTCATCGCCTGTACCCGGCATCTACCAGGGTAAGTTCAATGCAATATATGTAATTATATATTGCCTGCAGTCGGTTTGGTTGGGGCATCTTTCTTGTCGGAGCGATCACTCATTGGGCGGCTTTTATGTGCGAGAAGGAAATTTTTGACAGGCAGCTGTGCAGTGCATCTGCTTCCGTTGTTGATCCATTCGATTTCCTCAGTCAACCTCAAATTTCTCTTCCCTCACTCAAGAAATTGGGTGCCAGCGGGGATTTCAAAAGGTTGGAATTGTCAGGATTGTCAGGTGGGTTTTTCCCAAAAAATTAAATAACTACTGTACATACCTGTAGGGGAGCAACGGTCACGGTCACTGACCCCTCCGTTGCGTTGCCTCTTTTCTGGCGGGTCACGGTCACGACGAGGCTCGTTGCCTTGAAATTATCGTGACATGGCTTAAAAAAAATTGAGAAAATTTCCAAGGAATAGAAAGTAGTGGAAATGAGTGGGGAACTGGCAATTTAGTGACCTGAAATCCAAAAACAAGTTTAAACTGCTGTAATACTCAGGTAGATGCTCCGAGTCACCAAAATATATTGTTTGTTGCCTCTTTAAGCAACCGTCACGCTCACGGGGGCTTCTGTTGCCTGAAAAAGAGGCAACAGCAGTGTCACGGTCCTCGGCCTGTTGCTCCCCTACAAGTATGTACAGTAATTGTCAGTCAGTGACTGACAGTCATTTGTCAGTCATCTGACAATTAAATTGTCATGTCAGCGGACCCTACAGTGTCTTGTGTTTTTTACCCCCTCATCGTCTCACTTTTACCCCCTCATCGTCTCACCCACCCTGCCCTAGCCCTCGTTCCCCCGCTATCGTGCAGCCCGCGCTACACGCACACATCGCCGCCCATCGCACACACGCGGACTCGACCAAGTCGCCGCGCCCCGCGATTGTCCCCATCTCCCTCGTCTCCACCCTCACCCTCCCCACCCTCATTCACCCACCCTTCCTCGTCGTTCCCCCAACCCTCGCGCACACCGTCGCGCCACGTCCACACCGCACCAGCAGCGTGCACACCGTCGCATCGAGTGCAGGCAGCACCAAGCTGCATCATCCCGAGCGCGTCGAGACCCCGCGCTCTCCACGCTCTCCCTCGTCTCCGCGCTCACCCTCCCTCCTCCTTCCCTCGCCCTTGCCTGCCTTTGCCGTACAGCGTCGCGCCACGCCCACACCGCACTAGCGCGCACACCGTCGAGTCAAGTGCAGGCAGCACCAAACTTGCACTCGGCTAACGCAGCTGCGTTGTGTGCGTGTGCGCCGAGTCCCCACACTCACCTACCCCACCTCTCCCTCGTCTCCACCCTCACCCGCCCCACCTCTTCCTCGTTCCCTGTGGCACCCACACCGTCGATTACAGGCGGCACCAAACTCGCGCTCGGGCACCACAGCTTCGTTGTGTGCGTGCGCGCCGAGTCCCCGCGCACGCTGCAGCGCTCGGCCCGAGTTGCGCGCAGACTTGGCTTTGTGCAAACTCGGTGCGCGCGCCACTGCCGTGTAGTTCCCACATTTCCCTCCCCTCCTCGTCTCCCATCCCTCCCTTTCCCTTCCCCCGTCCATACCGCACCGCATGTCCCTCCCCTACGTAAATCTTGAATATAATCTATTTACCGAATTATCTGTGGGATTTTTGTTAGTCAAGAATCAAGATTGTGCGCCAGTGCAAGGGAAACAAGTCAAGTCTTACCTCGAGGGGAATTCGAGAGTTTGAGGGGACTGGTCACGGCGCGCGCGGGGATTAAAGACATGAAGCTGTCAAGCTGAAATCAAGTCTGCGTGGATTCAACGTCAGTAAAGAAAGGTGGGTACCTTCAATCCGATATGTACAATGCAAACTCAACGAGCCCTTGAATCCATGTGTATGTGCGTGCGCAGATCTAGATTGGCTAGAAAAATTGAGCCAACCAGGGAGGGCAATACTACTACTACTTACTCGGTGCGGCGCGGGGACGTGGGTTTTCGATCAGATGTTGGTTGACTTCGACGAATTCAAGGTCAGTTCTTTACAATAAAGGACTTACCTGGGACTTTGAACTCGAGGCAGCACACCGCTGAATAAATTCCACACAGCTGTAGCAGGGGTGTTCTAGGTGAACGAGGTGAAGCCGATTAGGTTGATGGATGGGTTTGGATGGATGGGTTCGCGTTGAGTTGGGTTGGAGAATCCAATACTGAGAACATTCCCGTCAGTAAGTAAAATGCAGTGAAATTGAATGAACGAATGAATGAATGAACGAATGAATGAATGAAGGACTCACAATGCAATTGAACCGACGTCATCGGTTGAATGTGTGTTGGTTGAATTGAACTGGCTTGGATCTGGGCAAGTCCGTACTGAACTTAATTGAATATGAACGAAGAACTCACCAGAAATTATGTAGGGGCTTGAACTGGTCGTTGAACTAGCCGGTGAACACGTTCGAACTTCAAAGGGAGGGCAGGAAGTCCAAGGGCTGAAAAGTTAGGGTCAGTTCAACGCGGAAGAAGTAGATGAAATGAAGAATTACCGGAGGTTAAAGACTTGAATGGCGTTGAAACCTCAAGCCAAGGAACGGGTATGAGAGTCTACACCAGCCAAACAACCCAGCGCCTCAACCATTCGACGGTACTTACGTTGAACCAAGTTTCATTGTCGGACCCGATCACTTCTGAGTCAAACTCACTCTACTATCCAAAAAACAATGAGAATACCTCAACGACAGAATGAATGAACATACCTCAACTCGAAATCTACGAGGGCGGAACGCATCCCGAGATGCCCGAGGTCGAGTTCTACGCTCTACTGGAGGAATTACTAATTAGTGAATGTACGGATGGAATGTGGTCCCACGGACCTATTGAGCGTTGAATGAGCGTTCCAAGGCGTCTAGATGTCGGTTGAGTCATGTGTATAGTAGCCTTGAATGAGGAATGGGTAGTTGAAAATATTACAGAGGCAACAGTGAAGCTTGCCTAGGATGGTTTAGACCTTCAGGGTGAACCGTGAGAATGAGATTGAGGTCGAGCATCTGTGGATGAGAGGTCAGTGGTGTGTATGTAAGTGAATGGAAGACGAGTGAGAGGGGAACTTACGTCGAAGGTCGAAGTTGTGTTGAACCAACGTTGAATGAATATTGACTTAAGGACTTGAGTCAAGTCTATGAACCATTGAAGCAAAGGTCCATGGTACGGACATCGAGATGAGTTGAATACACATTCAGCAAATCGAATCCAGATTATAGTACCAACATACCTGGCTTCAAACGGGCAGAGTAACGTCCTGTAGTAGTTCAACAACGTTGAATCAAGTACTGAATGGCCTTGAACGAAGGTCAGTTCAAATATTATCCCAAAATTAAACGCGGACATACCTGCCATAGTTTCGGTCAATCTGGGTTCACACACGCGTAAGAGCGCCCCATTGAGGGAATTGAACGATGCTGAGTGAACCCTTGAAGGCTGAGGGCCTTCAACGAAAATCAGTTCAAAAAATTCCTGATAAGGCATCGCGGGCATACCCGCAGTTAAACGACCATAGGTTCGGCCTCCCAGCATAATGACGTGTCTTAGACACGATTGAACATGGTGATGCCCTGTTGAAGGTATTGAACAACACTGAACGAAGCATTGAAGGTTGAGGATGTTCAAAAACAAGATTGACTTGAATGACATTGAAATCCGAAGCCAAGGAACAGAGCATGAGAGTCTATCAATGCAAATGAAAGCCCACCAGCGCCTCAAATATTGACAGGTATTTACGTATTTTTCACCACCACTGTATTATAGTGTTCTCACTCCAAGAAGAGTAGATAAGAAACCAAAAAATTGTGTTCATATGTACACAGACACCGGTACTTGAGAGTAATATATACACTATGATGACTTCTTGGTATCCTCAATTAGCTGCTGAAGCTCTTCCATTTCCTCCTGTTTGCCAAGCTTTTGGTATGTGTTCACCAGATTCTTCATAACAAGGATGGTGTCAGGATGTTTGTCACCCAAGAGTTGTCTTCGCTTCTGAAGCACCTCAACCTCCAGGCCCAATGCTTTGTTGAAGTCACCCAAACGGTGATATGTGACTGCAAGGTTGGCCATGGTTCTCAGTGTGTCCAGGTGATCCACACCTAGAAATTTGGTGCGTTTTTCCAGTACCAGAACGTCAAGCTCCTCTGCTTTCTGGAACTGCCCTAGAACAGAATATGTTGCAGCAAGATTACCCATTGCTAACAATGTGTCTGGATGATCTTCCCCCAGAAGTTTGGTGCGTTTCTCCAGTACCAGAACCTCAAGCTCCTTTGCTTTCTGGAACTCTCCTAGCCCCAAATATGTTCGGGCAAGATTACCCATTGCTAACAGTGTGTCTGGGTGATCAGCACCTAGAAGTTTCCTGCGTTTCTCCAGCACTGGAACCTCGAGCTCCATTGCTTTCTGCAACTCTCCTAGGTTAGAATATATTTGGGCAAGATTACCCATGGCAAACAATGTGTCTGGATGATCTTCTCCTAGAAGTTTGGTCCATTTCTCCAGTACCAGAACCTCGAGCTCCTTTGCTTTCCAGAACTCCCCTAGATCAGAATATGTGGTGGCAAGATTACCCATCACCAATAGTATGTGGGGATGGTCTTCTCCCAGAATTTTTGTGTGTTTCTCAAGCACCAGAACCTCAAGCTCCTTTGCTTTCTGGAACTCTTCTAGCTTATGATATGTACTGGCAAGATTACTCATGGAAAACAATGTGTCAGGATGATCTTCTCCCAGAATTGTTGTGCGTTTGTCCAGCACCAGAACCTTGAGCTTCTTTGCTTTCTGGAACTGACCTAGATCATGATATGTGGAGGCAAGATTATTCATCACCAACAGTGTTTCTGGGTGATCTTCTCCCAGAAAATTGGTGCGTTTCTCAAGCACCAGAACACTGAGCTCCATTGCTTTCCGGAACTCTCCTAGCTTATAATATGTGGAGGCAAGATTATGCATCGCCACCAAGGTGTTTGGATCATCTTCACCCAAAATGAGTTGTGACTTCTCAAGAACCTGTTCAGCAATGTCCTGTGCATCTCTAAATTTCCCTGCCTCATAGTATATTTTCCAAAATACCCTCCTGAAGTCAGCTACTCCATTAGGGTTAACAGACTTTAGTAGAACAATGTGAGGTATAAGCCGCACTGAAGCTAGCTGTATCTCATTCTGTGAGATCTGTGTGATGTTCATGCCTAATATAGAGCTCATCGATGACTGAAGTGGTGTTTCATCAAGAAGTGTACTCCGACTCCATGCATGGACCAGTGGATGAATGGAAAACAGCTTTGTCTTTACATCAAAGCTGATTAGCGAGTAGGCCTTGATCTCATTGGTGACATCCAGGAACTTGAGAGAATTCCATTCCCCTGTGGGCTCAACAAAATGAGAGAGAAATTTGAGGGGCTCCTGCAATTCCTCCCTAGGTGGTGACCATGATGGGAAGCCATACTTTGAAGCAGTGCTGAACATGTCCTCTGAAATCCCAGTGTAGTGTAGAAAGGAGCATAGCTGCAATAAAGTGACTGCAAGGTGACTGAGCTGGTTGAAGCTAATCTGCCATGTTGTGAAGACTGTTTGGGCATAGTCATCATGGGACTGAGCAGCCTTTTCACTGAGCAATCTGACCCGATTACTGTGGTACAGAGCCAAGTACCCTTCAAGGTCTTCAGACTTGGAGATGAATGCACCGCCTGGATAATGGCAAGGGGCAGGTAATACAATTCCTGCAGGGGTGATCAGACTTCTGTGTATGGTGTTGTTCAAGTATCTGACCTTCACGGTTTCAGTTGCAAGTTTGAGGTTTTCTTCCGAGCTCTCTTTGTTTGCCCTTTGAAGTAGCAAAGTGATTGCATCTGCTTCTTCCATGTCAGACACAGGAGTGTGAGCTCCATAATTCCGCAGGTCAGGATTCCGAGTGGTTATTATGATGTTGCCATGGTTGCACTTTGGGAGAAAGTCATTGAGATTGATTTTTGGGTCATCAGCATTGTCAAAGAAGACAAGCCATTTGCTGTGGTTAGATTGAAGCCACCTCAAGGCATCTTGTGCAGAGTCACCAGCACTCTTGGAGATTGCTATACTCTTGAGACCTGTTTCAATTGTCTTGACTTTGCTAGTGTCAACAAAAAAGACATCGGAGAAGCTGGAAATAAATTCAGTGGTACTTCATTTTGGTCGACAAAACTGGTGAACCTTGATTGCTCAATGAACTTGAGAGCAATTTGTGTCTTTCCTGCCCCGCCAAGGCCATATAAGACATAAATGTGTTGTTCCCCTGAATCTGTATCGAAGAATTGATGCATCTTGTCCAAGATTGCCTGTCTGCCTTGAAAAATCCTGGATGGAGGGGGACAATTGTTGATATTCTCGACTGCTTTAACCACAGCAAAACCTAAAAATGTCAGGCTTCAAAATGAGGCAAGGAACAAAAGACCTACTGGGTGCTGTTATAATGGCATGCATCTCGTCAACTTTAAAGTTGGTCTCAACAATTGCCATCAGCTAGGATTTAATTAGATGAAAACACTGCAGCAGATTTAAGAGAACCTTGCCTTCAGTTTAGAACACACCCCTTGGATCTGTGTCTGATACCCTGCAATCTCATCTGTGAGGTTGCTTGCCTTCAGGAATTCCTTGACTCGTCCGCGAAAGCCTTTGGATTGGTCCTGCATGTTCCGGATTGCAAGGATTACTGCCTCGAGATAGCTGAAATACCTTGGGTTCAGAAAACAAACAAAACAAAAATTACCCACCTTTCAAGTTCCTCACACAGGCCCTTGAATTTGACAGCCGCAGTGTTCCCATGGGACTTGATTTGGTCATGAAGAATTGTTATAATTTCGGTGGCACTATTGCACAGCTCTTCCAGATCCTCGCGATTCTTCTTGACTGCCTGCGACACTAATTATACTAAAGTCATGCAATGTAAATGCTCGCAGACACACCACAACTGTCTCCAAAAGTACCAACACAGTCCCAGGGACTCCCTTGATGTAGGGAAATGGGGCACATTCCACTGCCGCTGTGATGGTCTTTGCAGTGAGGATCGCAGGTGCCAGCCAATCTGACTTTGATTTGGGTGGAGCCTTGAATGGGCGCAAAGTTGTTCTTCCTGTTGTGGGAGGTGGTGGGGATCCAGAGATGGGGAGAGATGTGGTAGACATGGCTAAGGACAAGGACGGAGACAACGAGGCTGGTGCACTGCTTCCACAGCTTCGTTCGAATCAGATTGATATCGCTGTCAGTTTAAAAAAGTCGTAATTGAGAATGGTTCACATCTAGCTAATTTTTTCCACGAGCTCATCGGAGATCAAGTGAATCTGCACCATACACTACTAGGCTGTTGCCCCGTTTGATATAAGTTTGTTTGACTTGCCTTCCGTCATCCTGCGTTCCAACGCGGTGAAGTTCAGCGGGGGGAACCGTCCGATCAAGTTTTTTGTGGGGAGAATTCAGATTGACGCCGTTATTACATAGCTTTTAGTTTCGTAACATTGTGGGGCAGGCGGCAAGTAGTAGGATTCAAGATATGTATTGCCGAGTCGGCAGGGAAGCGGCAGGCGGCATTCGTTGGTTTTCGTATAAGATACGCGAAGTTTTTGGTCCGGTTACACAGAGGCGCCCGAAGAGCCTCAGTGTGAGGCGGGCATCGGCGCAGAGATATGCATCGCCGAGTCGGCAGGAGTCGGCAGCGGGACGGCATTGAGTGGTTGGCTTTTTGTGGACAAGATATTGCACAGACGCGGGATGATGCATGCATTGAGTTACACAGCGTTCACAGCTCCACACTTCTCTGAATTTGTTAGATTCTCAACAATCGCGACGGCTTGTCGTAACCGCTCGGAGTAGCATCGCCAAAGCGGGGACTTGTTTCTGCCCGAGCAACGTCCACCGTGAATTCCGAGTGTTTAACGCTCTCTTCAGAGATAGAGGCACGTAGATCTAGACACATAATAAAATTCCACGTTTATTTTTGTTGGGCGTCGATGTCGATGACATGACCGCGGTTTGCTAAATTACTTGTTTGCCATGGCCAATGGTGCCTAGAGTTGATTGAGAGATACCGCCCACCGTGGCTTCAACGCGATATTCTGATATTGGTGTCGCACGGGATGGATGTCGAAGGAGGTCAATCGTGTGGTCAAATATTTTCGCTGTTAAGGAGTTCCACTGGTCTGTTGAAAGCGCCTTAGGATCTGTTAGCCTCTAGACAGAATTTCGCGAATTGTGGGTTGAGGGCAGAGGACAAGGGGTGATGTAATGTGTGATTACCTAACGTGCCTCTCTTGCCGCTTGACTTGACTTGACTACAAACGTCGCCTCAAGTCTTCTCACTTTTCACTACGATCATCGACGACTTGCACTGGCGCCTGGTGGCCGCACACTCTGCTCTCTAAGCAGCTAACGTGCCTTCTCTTGCCGTTTGCCGCGCCAACTTCAAGCCCTCAACAACGCCGACGCTGCGTCCCGCGACCATCCCTGCCTCCGCTCTCACTCACATGCACACTCCACCTCGACGCCGCTCGCCCTCCCTGCCCTGGCCCTCGTTCCCCGCCTTCTCGTGCCCCTGCCATCGTGTACGCCGCGGTACACGCGCACACCGCCGCTCCTCGCACACACGTGGACTCGACCCAATCCGTGATCGTCCCCATCTCCCATCCCCCTCGTCTCCACCGTCCCTCCCTCCCTCACCCTTCCTCGTCGTTGCCCGCCCTCGCGTACACCGTCGCGCCGCGCCCACCCGCACCAGCAGCGGCCACACCGTCGAGTCAAGTGCAGGCAGCACCAAACTCGTACTCGGGCAACACAGCTGTGTTATATACGTGCGCGTCGAGTCCCCGCTCTCCCTTGTCTCCACCCTCATCTGCCTCACCCTTCCTCACTCACCCTTCCCTTGTTGTTCCCTGCCCTCACGTACACCGTCGCGCCACACCCACGCCGTCGATTGCAGGCGGCAAACCTCGTGCTCGGGCAACGCAGCTGCGTTGTGTGCGTGCGCGCCGAGTCCCCGCGCAGACTCGGCTCCGTGCAAACCGCGCGCGCCCGGCGCTGCCCTGTAGTACCCACACCCACACCCACACTTTCTCCCTCTTCCCTTCCTTCTCCTCCTCCCCTCATCTCCCCATCCCTCCCTTCCCCTTCCCCGAGTCCATACCGCCCGCTATGTCCCTCCCTACGTAAATCTTCAATATAATCTATTTGCCGAACTATCTGTGGGATTTCCGTTAGTCAAGAATCAAGATGGTGCGCAAGGTCCAAAGGAAACAAGTCTTACCTCAAGGGGAATTCGAGGGTTTGAGAGAGATTGAAGGACTGTCAATGGTAACGGCGCGCGGGGATTCAAATACATGAAGCTGAAATCAAGTCAGGGCGGACTGAAATAAAAGAAAGGTGCGTACCATCCAATACAATGCAAACTCGACGAGGCCTTGAATCGACGTGTGTGAGCGCAGATCTAAATTAGCCAAAAAAATCGAGCCAAGTGGGATTGAATCCGGGCAGGGTAATACCACTACTTACATGGTGCGCCGAAATTCCAGCGCCGGGACGTGGGTTTTCAATCAAATAGAGTTGATGTTGACTGCGACGAATTCAAGGTCAGTTCTCTACAATATAATAAATCACGAATAAAGTAAGTTACTTACCTGGCACTTTGAACTTACAACAAATTAATTCCACACACAGCTGTAGCAAGGGTGTTCTGGGTGAGCGAGGTGAAGCCGATTAGGTTGGAAACTTACCTCAAGATGGACAGGGATAGGTTCGCGTGGAGTTGGGTTGACATTGCGGCGCGGTACAGAATTCCAATACTGAGAACATCCAGGTCGGTAAGATGCAGTGAAATTGAATGAACGAATGAATGAAGGACTCACGATGCAATAGGTAAGTAAGTGCCGAAGCCATTGGATGAACGGGTGTTGAATTGGACTGAAAGGCAAGTCGGTACGAAGAATTGAGAATGAATATGAATGAAGAACTCACCAGAAATTATATAGGGCTTGGGCTGGTCTGGTCGTTGAACGCGTTCGAACTTCGAAGCGAGGACAGGAGCCCAAGGGCTGAAAAGTTACGGTCAGTTCGACGCGGAAGAAGTAGATGAAGTGAAGTGAAGACTTACCGGGGCTAAAGACAAGAGTGACTTGAACGACGTTGAAACCCGAAGCCAAGGAACGGAGTATGAGAGTCTATCATCAGTCAAACAACCCAGCGCCTCAACCATTCAACGGTACTACGTTGAACCAAGTTTCATTGTCGGACCCGATCACTTCAAACTCAATCTACGAACCAAAAAGCAATTAGGATACCTCAACGACAGAACGAACATACCTCGACTCGAAATCCACGAGGGCGGAACGCATCCCGAGATGCCCGAGGTCTCGAGGAATTACTAATTAGCGAATGTGCGGGTGGAATGTGGTACCACGGACCTATTGAGCGTTGAACGAACGTTCCAAGGCGTCTAGATGTTGCTTGAGTTGTGTATATAGTAGACCTGAACCGGGAATGGGTAGTTGAAAATATTGGAGATGCAACGATGAGGCTTACCTCGAGTCAAATGAAGGTGGTTTGGATGTTGAGGGTGAGAATGAGATTGAGGTCGAGCATCTGTGGATGAGAGGTCAGTGGTATGTATGCAAGTGAATGGAAGATGAGTGAGAGGAAGGAACTTACGTCGAAGGTTGAAGTCATGTTGAAGTTATGTTGAACGAACATTGACTTGAGTGCTCGAGGCAAGTTCAAGTACTGTGGTAGATAAGTCAATGAATGAATGATAAATTAATACTTGCATCACATACCTATGAACTATCGAAGCAAAGGTCCATGGTACGGACATCGAGATGAGTTGAATACATACTATCAAACCACGTTCATAGTACCGATATACCTGGCTTCAAACGAGCATAGTAACGCCTTCTGGTAGTTTAACGACGTCGAATTGAATCAAGTATCGTAGGTCAGTTCAAATATTATTACAAAATTAAGCGCGGATATACCTGGACTCAAACGGCCATAGTTTCGGCCAATCTGGGCTTAAACACGCGTAAGAGTGTCCTATTGAGGGTATTACATGATACTGAATGAACCGTTGAAGGTCAACGAAAGTCAGTTCAAAAAATTCCTAATAAAACATGGAGGGCATACCTGCAGTTAAACAGCCATAGGTTTGACCTCCCAGGGATGTAACGACCTGTCTTGGACGCGATTGGACCCTCTTGAACGACGCTGAACGAAGTGTTGAAGGTTGAGGATGTTCAAAAACAAGATTGACTTGAACGACATTGAAATCCGAAGCCAAGGAACAGAGCATGAGAGTCTACGAATGCAAATGAATGCCCACCAACACCTCAAATATTGACAGGTACTTACATACTTTTCGCTACCACTGTATTACAGTGTTCTTACTCCAAGAAGAGTAGATAAGAAACTAAAAAATTGTGTTCATATGTGCACAGACACCAGTACTCGAGAGTAATATATACACTACAATGACTTCTTGGTATCCTTAATTAGCTGCTTAAGCTCTTCCATTTCCCCCTGTTTGCCAAGCTTTTGGTACGTCTTCACCAGATTCTCCATAGCATGGATGGTGTGAGGATGTTTGTCACCCAAGAGTTGTCTTCGTTTCTGAAGCACCTCAACCCCCAGGCCCAATGCTTTGTTCAAGTCACCCAAAGTGTAATGTGTGAATGCAAGGTTGGCCATGGCTCTCAGTGTGTCCGGGTGATCCACACCCAGAAGTTTCCTTCGTTTCTCCAGCACTGGAACCTCGAGCTCCTTTGCTTTCTGGAACTCTTCCAGATTAGAATATGTAGTAGCAAGATTACTCATTGCCGACAATGTGTTTGGGTGGTCTTCTCCCTGAAATTTGGTGCATTTCTTCAGCACCAGAACCTCGAGCTCCTTTGCTTCTGCAACTCTCCTAGGGTATAATATGTTCGGGCAAAATTCCCCATTGCCGACAGTGTGTCTGGATGATCTTCCCCCAGAAGTTTGCTGCGCTTCTCCAGTACCAGAACCTGGAGCTCCTGTGCTTTTTGGAACTCATGAAGATCATAATACATTGAAGCCAGATTATTCATCGCCAACAGTGTGTCTGGGTGATCTTCTCCCAGAAGTTCAGTGTGTTTCTCCAGCACCAGAACACCGAGCTCCATTGCTTTCTGGAACTCCCCTAGCTTATAATATGCAGTAGCAAGAATACCCATCGCTGATAGTGTGTGTGCATGATCATCCCCCAAAAGGAATTTGGACTTCTCGAGAATCTGTTCAGCAATAGCTTGTGCATCTTTGAACTTCCCTGTATGGTAGTATATTTCCCAAAATGCCCACCTGAAGTCAGCTACTCCATCAGGGTTGACAAACTTCAGTAGAACAACACGAGATATAAGCCGCACTGAGGCTAGTTTTATTTCATTCTCTGGGATTTCTGTAATGCACATGCCCAATATAGAGCTCATCCATGACTGAAGTGGTGTTTCATCAAGAAGTGTACTCCGACTCCATGCATGGACCAGTGGATGAATGGAAAACAACTTTGTTTTTGCATCAAAGCTGATCAGGGAGTAGGCTTTGATCTCGTTGGTGACATCCAGGAATTTGAGAGAATTCCATTCCCCTGTGGGTTCAACAAAGTGAGAGAGAAATTCAAGCGGCTCCTGCAATTCCTCCCTAGGTGGTAACCATGATGGGAAGTCATAATTTGAAGCAGTGCTGAACATCTCCTCTGAAATCCCAGTGTAGTGTAGAAACGAGCAGAGCTGTAATAAAGTTGCTGCGAGGTCACTGAGCTGGTCAAAGCTGATTTGCCATGTTGTGAAGACTGTTTGAGCATAGTCATCATGGGACTGAGCAGCCTTTTCACTAAGTAGTTTGGCTCGATTGCTGTGGTACAGAACCAAGTACCCTTCGAGGTCTTCAGACTTTGAGATGAATGCACCAGCCTGGACAATTGCAAGTGGCAGGTAATACAATTCCTGTGTGCACCATGAGACTTTCGTTCAAGATTTAGTTCAAGTATCTGACTTTCACAATTTCAGTCGCAAGGTTGAGGTTCTCTTCAGAGTGTTCTTTAGTGGCACCTCGAAGCAGCAAGGTGGTTGCATCCGCTTCTTCCATGTCAGACACAGAAGTGTAAGCTCCATATTTCCGCAGTTCAGGATTCCGAGAAGTGATTATGATATTGCCATGGTTGCACTTTGGGAGGAAGTCATTGAGGTTGATTTTTGGGTCATCAGCATTGTCGAAGAACACAAGCCATTTGTTGTGGTTAGATTGAAGCCACCTCAAGGCATCTTGTGCAGAGTCACCAGCACTCTTGGAGACTGCAATACTCTTCAGACCTGTTTCAATTGTCTCGACTTTGCTAGTGTCAACAAGAAAGATATCGAAGAAGCTGGAAATCAATTCAGTGGTACTTTATTTTGGTTGAGGAAACAAGGGAACCTTGATTGTTCAATGAACTTCAGAGCAATCTGTGTCTTTCCGGCCCCACCAAGACCATGTAGTACATAAATGTGTTGTTCCCCTGAATCTGTATTGAAAAATAGATGCATCTTTTTCAAGATTGCCTGTCTGCCTTGAAAGATCCTAGATGGAGGGGGACAATTGTTGATATTCTGAACTGCTTTAACCATGGCAAAACCTGGGAATATCAAGTTTCAAGAAAGGCAAGGAATAAAAGACCTACTGGGTGCTGTTACAATGGCATGGATCTCGTCAACTTTGAAATTGGTCTCAACAATTGCCATCAGCTGGGATTCAATTGGATAAAAACATTGTAGCAGGTTTGAGGGAACCTTGCCTTCAGTTTAGAACACACTCCTTGGATCTGTGTCTGATACCCCGCAATCTCATCTGTGAGGTTGCTTGCCTTCAGGAATTCCTTGAGTCGACCCCGAAAGCCTTTGGATTCGTCCTGCACATTCCGGATTGCAAGGATTACTGCTTCAAGGTAGCTAGAATAGTTAAGCTACAAGAAACAGACAAAACAAATATTACTGCACCTTTCAAGTTCCTCACAAAGGCCTTTGAACTTGACAGCAGCAGTATTCCCGTGGGCTAGGATCTGGTCATGCAGAATTGTTATAATTTCGGTGACACTATTACACAGCTCTTCCAGGTCCTCGCGATTCTTCTTGACTGTCTGTAACCCGGGTTATATAGGAAGTCATTCAATTTAGATGCTTGCAGACACACCACAACTGTCTCCAAAAGAATCAACACAGTCCCAGAGACTCCCTTGATGTAGGGAAACGGAGCACATTCCGCCGCCGCTGTGATGGTCTTTGCGGTGAGAATTGCAGGTGCCAGCCAATCTGACTTTGATTTGGACGGAGCCTTGAATGGGCACAAAGTTGTTCTTCCTGTTGTGGGAGGTGCTGGGGATCCAGAGGTGGGGAGAGATGTGGTAGACATGGCTAAGGACAAGGACGGAGGCTGGTGCACTGCTTCCACAGCTTCGTTCGAATCAGATTGATATCGCTGTCAGTTCAAAAAAGTCGTAATTGAGAATGGTTCACATCTAGCTAATTTTTTCCACGAGCTCATCGGAGATCAAGTGAATCTGCACCCTACACTGCTAGGCTGTTGCCCCGTTTGATATTAGTTTTGTTTGACTTGCCTTCCGTCATCCTGCCTTCCAACGCGGTGAAGTTCAGCGGGTGGAACTGTCCGATCAAGTTTTTTGTGGGGAGAATTCAGATTGACGCCGTTACTACATAGCTTTTAGTTTCGTAACATTGTGGGGCAGGCGGCAAGTAGTAGGATTCAAGATATGTATCGCCGAGTCGGCAGGGAAGCGGCAGGCGGCATTTGATTTTGTACGCGAGGTTTTTGATCCGGTTACACAGAGGCGCCCGAAGAGCATCAGTGTGAGGCGGGCATCGGCGCAGAGATATGCATCGCCGAGTCGGCAGGAGTCGGCAGTGGGGCGGCATTGAGTCATTGGCTTTTTGTGTACAAGATATGCATGGGCGCGGGATGATGCACGACGCACGTATTGAGTTATACGGGGTAGGCCCTTGGCATATGCGGTTAGAGGTTCGATCCAAATTCCCAGGATTCGGCTGTTTCCGTACCTGCCTTTTTGGCCCGAATTCATACGCATTGAGATCGGGTGGCCCGTTTTCCAACGAAAAGTGTCCGCATCTGGGATCAGACATATTTCCACGAGAGGCCATCTTTTTGTGCAGATTGTCACACAATCAAGGTGAGTTAGGTGTCGTTGTTGAACCTCAGCCGTGTATGTTGCCTGTGCACGTTGATAGGGAGGGAGGTACGGTGGAAATGTCTTGGAGCGTACGCGTAAATATCGGACTTGACGTTCGACCATCCCGTCGCGTCCTCAATTTGGATCGGACTTGAGGGTCTTTTACTGTGTGAAAGGTCCGCATTGTGATTGAACATGAAGCTGTTTTTTGGGCCATTTCCGTCCGCATCAGGATCGGACGTCCAACCGTATATGCCGAGGGCCTTACGGGGTTCACAGCTCCACACTTCTCTGAGATAGTAGATTTTCGAGAATCGCGACGGCTTGTCGTGGCCGTTCGGAGTAGCATCGCCGAAGTGGGGACTTGTTTTCTGCCCGAGCTCGAGGCAATCAAGTCCACCTTGAATTCCGGGTGTTTTGCGCCATTTTCAGAGAGATAGAGACACGTAGACACCACGGCAGTTGCAGTGTTTAACAAAGTTCGTTTATTTTTGCTGGGCGTCGATGTCGATGTCAGTCGCAAATGACATGACGGCGGTTTTGCTAAATTACTTGTTTGCCATGGCCCATGGTGCCTAGAGTTGATTGAGAGATACCGCCCACCATGGCTTCAACACAATATTCTCATTGGTGTCGCAAGTCGAAGGAAAGTCGATCGCTGAATTCGAAATGGTGGAATATGTTTGCTGCTGAGGGGTTCTACTGGTCTATTGAAAGCGCCCAAGGATCTGTTAGCCTCTAGACGGAATTTCGCGAATTGTGGGTTGAGGGCAGAGGACAAGGGGCGGGTGATGTGATGTGATTACCTAACGTGCCTTCTCTTACCGTTTCAAATTTGCCTCTCTTTAGCTATTTTTTTCCCACTCCGCCTCTCAAAAAAAAAAAAAACATTTGTTTATTGGTCTGACTAGGGAGACTACTCTTTAGCGACCTTGACTGGAAAACACACAAATCTCCGCAGGTTAGTGTAACACTGTATTCAATGGTACAAAGGTTCACAGGGTTATACGGCGCAGATACACCCGTGACTATCATGTCGCCGTCTTAGGTCTTCAGCACTGGCCGCACACTCTACTCTCTCAGCAGCCATCGCGGCAACGTCGGCGGTGCAGTACACCAACTTCAAGCCCTCAACGACGCCGACGCTGGCAACGACTCCACTCGGGCAAGTGCAACGCTGACATACGGGTACAAGGTGCGTGTCCCGCGACCATCCCTGCGGCCTCTGCTCTCACTCACACTGCACCTCGACGCCGCTCGCCCTCCCCGCCCTAGCCCTCGTTCCCCGCCCTCTCGTTCCCCCGCCATCGCGTCCGCTGCGGTACACGCACACACCGCCGCTCACCGCAAACATATAAACTCGACCCAGTCCCCGCGCACCGCGATCGTCCCATCTCCCGATGCCCCCGTCTCCACCATCCCCCTCGTCTCTACCCTCACCCTCCCATCTTTCCCTCGTCGTTCCCCGCCCTCGCGTACACCGTCGTGCCACGCCCGCACCGCACCAGCGCGCACACCGTCGACTCGAGTGCAGGCAGCACCAAGCTCGCGCTCCGGGTCGCGTTATGTGTGCACGTCCCCGCTCTCCCTTGTCTCCACCCTCACCTACCCCACCTCTCCCTTGTCTCCCTTGTCTCCTGTCTCCCCGCCTCTCCCTCGTTCCCCGTCGCACCCGCCCGCGCACCGCGGCCTCTATCGGTGACGTGGCTACGCACGTGCACGCACATCGCGGTCGCGCACCGAAACTCTCTCGTTCACGCGCGGCTCGGCATCTCCCCCCTCCTGCCGTACTGTCCGTCCCTTCCCCTCCCCGTCTCCCCCATCCATCCCTTTCCCTTCCCCGAGTCCATACCGCGCCGCATGTCCCTCCCTACGGCACCAAACTTGTGCTCCAGGTAGCGCACCTGCGTTGTGTGCGTGCGCGCCGAGTCCCCGCGCACGCTGCAGCGCTCGGCCCGAATTTCGCGGACTCGGCTTCGTGCACACTCGGCGCGCGCCCGCGGCGCTGCCGTGTAGTACCCACACTCACCCCCACACCTTCTCCTCTCCCCTTCCCTCGTCTCCCCCATCCATCCCTTCCCCTTCCCCGAGTCCGTACCGCCCGCCATGTCCCTCCCTACGTAAACCTTGAATACAATCCATTTGCCGAATTATCTGTGGGATTCCGTTAGTCAAGATGGCGCGCAAAGTTCAAGGCTTAGGGAAGCAAGTCTTACCTGCAGGGAATTCGAGAGTTTGAGGGAACTGGTAACGGCGCGCGCGCGGGGATTCAAAAACATGAAGCTGTGGACACAAATCAAGTCAGCGTGGATTCGACGTTGTACCTTTGAAGTAAAGAAAGGTGTGTACCTTCAACCCAATCCAATGCAAACTCGACGAGGCCTTGAATCGATGTGTGTGCTCGTGCAGATCTAGATTGGCTAGAAAAACCGAGCCAACCAGGGATGGTAATTCTACTTACTTGGTGCGGCGCGAGGACGCGGGTTTAATCAAATAGAGCTGATGTGACTGCTACGAATTCAAGGTCAGTTCTCTACAATATAATAAATAACGAATAAAGCAAGTTACTTACCTGCACTTTGAACTCAAGGCGACGCCGCGCGCCACTGGATGAATTCCACGCACACAGCTGAATATGCAGCATGGGTGTTCTGGGTGAGCGAAGTGAAATCAAGTAGATTGAAAGCTTACCTTGGATGGATAGGTTCGCGTTGAGTTGGGTTGAAATCCGTGTAGAGTCCGAGACTGAGGACATTCAAATCAGTAAGTAAAATGCAGCAAATTGAAGGAAGGAAGGAAGGAGGGAAGTACTCGCGATGCAATTGAATCGAAGCCATTGGTTGAACTTGTTGGTTAAATTGAACTTGGGTTGGGTCTGGAAGGCAAGTCGGCACCAAACTTTTGAATATGAAGGAAGAATTCACGAAAGATTACATGTGTGCTTGAACTGGTCGGTGAACGTGTTCGGACTTCGAAGGGAGGGCAGGAAGTTGAAGGGCTGAAAATTTACGGTCAGTTCAACGCGGAAGAAGAAGTAGATGAAATGAAGTGAAGACTCACCGGAGGGTATTGAATTGAACGACGTCGAAACCTGGAGCCAAGGAACGGGGTATGAGAGTCTATCAAGGTCAGTCAAACAACCCAGCGCCTCAAACATTCAACGGTACTTGCGTTGAACCAAGTTTCAATGGGTCCAACCCTTGACGACTTCAAACTCAATCTACTACCCAAAAAAGCAATGAGGATACCTTAACGACAGAATGAACTGACCTCAAGTCGAAATCCACGAGGGCGGAAGCCATCCCGAGGTCGAGTTCTACGCGAGGAATTACTAATTAGTGGTATGGATGGAGTGTGGTACCACGGACCTATTGAGCGTCGAATGAACGTTCCAAGGGGCTATTGAAGTCGTTGAGTCGTGTATATCAGTAGAAATGGTTAGTTGAAAATATTATAGATGTAAATTGTAACGGCGAAGCGTATCTGGGATGGTGGACCTTCAGGGTGAGAATGAGATTGAGGTCGAGCATCTGTAGACGAGAGGTCAGTGGTATCTATGCAAGTGAATGGAAGATGGATGAGAGGAAGGAACTTACGTCGAAGGTTGAAGTTGTGTTGAGTTGAACTAAGGTTGAACGAACATTGACCTGAGTACTTGAGTCAAATTCAAGTACTATAGTATATAAGCCAGTGAATGAATGATGAATGAATACGGGGATTACATACTTACGAACCATCGAAGCAAAGGTCCATGGTACGGACATCGAGATGGGTTGAATACTATCAAAGCACGTTCAGCACATTACATCCCAACATACCTGGCTTCAAACGAGCATAGTAACGCCCTCTGGCAGTTTAACGACGTCGAATTGAATACGGTGTCGAAGGTCGAAGGCCCTGAACGAAGGTCAGTTCAAAATATGAAATGCGGACATACCTGGACTCAAACGAGCATACTTTCGGCCAATCTGGGTTCAAACACGCGTAAGAGCGCCCCATTGAGGGGATTACACGATGCCGAGTGAACCCTTGAAGGCTGAAGCCTTCAACGAAAGTCAGTTAAAAAATCCCTAATAAAACATGGAGGGCATACCTGTAGTTAAACTGCCATAGGTTCGGCCTCCCAGGGAAATAATGACACGTCTTGAACGCGATGGGACATGGTAACACCCTGTTGAAGGTATTGAACGACACTGAACGAAGCATTAGGGGAAGTCAAAGCGGTCTCGAGGAACCAATTCTTGACCGATTCTGACTTCGATTCATGACCGATTCTGTGTGAAGAATCGAACGAGAATCGGGTCGAGCTTTGACCGCCCCCGTTTCTAGTCCGATTCTCGCACCGATTCTGCGGAATCAAAATCGGACAATCGAAACAGAATCAACGCGAGAATCGGTTCCAGAATCGGTGATTCTGTCGAGTTGCTACTCCGGAGTAGCAACACCGATTCTGACCGATTCTCGAGAATCACCGATTCTGGTCCCGATTCTTGACGAAGAATCGGTCGTCAGAATCGGTCCCAGAATCGGCCTTCGATTTCAGCTTTGACTTCCCCTATTGAAGGTTGAGGATGTTCAAAAACAAGATTGACTTGAACAACATTGAAATCCGAAGCCAAGGAACAGAGCATGAGAGTCTAATACTGTCTATCAATGCAAATAAAAGCCCACCAGAGCCTCAAATATTGACAGGTATTTACGTATTCCTTACCACCACTGTATTACGGTGTTCGTACTCCGAGAAGAGTAGATAAGAAACCAAAAAATTGTGTTCATATGTACACAGACACTGTCACACCGGTACTTGAGAGTAATATATACATTACAATAGTAACTTCTTGGTATCCTCAATTAGCTGCTCAAGCTCTTCCATTTCCTCCTGTTTGCCAAGGTTTTGGTACGTCTTCACCAGATGTTCCATAGCAAGAATGGTGTGAGGATGTTTGTCACCCAAGAGTTGTCTTCGTCTCTGAAGCAACTCAACCCCCAGGCCCAATGCACCAAGGGAAGCTGCTGTATTGCAATATACCCAGCTGTTACTGAGTGCTGCATTGCAATCCGGCCAGTATTTCACTGATCAGTAAACTGTAGCTGCAATGCAATGTCACTGTGAAGCTCTCCCCTGCCCTCATTTGGTTCAGACGGTAGGTGCAAAACCTTCGGCATGCCACGGCATCTGCCAGTTTGATCTCATTGACCATAAAATGGCCGCATACCAGGGAAAAGGTCCTTCCCATCAAAGATCTCGCTAGCTACATCTGTCCCATCACTTTTCCGCTCTTTTTGACAATCAAAAAACAATGTTGGTTCCTCATCATCAAAAACGGTTGCCAGGAATGGCAACGGGCAGCCTTCGTCGGAGATCAAGTCCGCGTTCTCAGCATCGCAGCAAACACTGCCTCCTGTCAATCAATCCCTTCTCCCCTGCTCCGCTGCAGCGCCCTTGCCTCTGGCCCGACAATGTTGGCTCTTTTGGTTTCAAATCTACCTGTCTGCACTTCAATCGCTGTCTTACTCTCACGGCCATCATTGCCTTGCTTACTTGCTGGGCAATCAATGACTTTTCACGCTGCACGTCGCTCCAGCGCTTCGTTTCGGGCCCGACGATGTGGTCTCTTTTGGATTCAAATGTACTTCCCCGCACCTTGATGGCCGTCCTGTTTTGTGTTCGGCCGTCGGCATCCGCACTTAAAATTCTCGCTGCTCGAAGAAGCGGCGCTGTAGCACGTGATTGACCGGCCGGCGCGGTTCTCGGAATAACCGGTCGGTGGGTGCGGGAAAAAATAAAATAAATTCTACTCGACCATATCCTCCTCTTCGTCCTCGTAATCTGGGGCGTTTTCATCCTCAACATCGTCGTCCTCATCCGCCTCGCGTCGCTCCTCGATAGGCGCTACAAAAGCCTCGATTGGTACACTCTCCCGTGCGAGATACCGCTGGCCCCGTTCCCGCCACGGCGCCCATTTCTCCTTCAGAAGTGTGCACGTCTTTGCTTCCCGATGCACCTGCTCCAACGCGTAAGCCTTGATTCCTTCCCCCAGCACCTCGTCCGTCGAATCGTCCCTCGCCACACTCCGCTTCAGCCATTCCCCCGCTTCCCAATACCCGTACTGGATGGTACGGCGCATCTCCTCTTCCACCAATACTACGTCCTCATACCAACGCCGCATCCGTGCATAAGCCTTACACCATTCGACACGCAGCGCTGAAGTGAGGATTATCAGCATGTCAATGAGATACCGATGATGTAGAGCTCACCTTCTACAAGCTCTTGCTCACTGGGGTCGTCGGTCTTTGTTGTATACCAGATCCACGATAGGCTGCGCCTCCCTTCCCCTAGCGCCACAACCCCGTACGCTGCCACACCACCCTCCTCTACGTCACGCAGGTCATGGACCGCCTCACGCTGCGCCGCCTCTTCCGCCGTTAAGGCGCGCTCGTTCAGCGCGCGCACATCATCATCCTGCAACACCCGTAGCACGCGCTCCCAGTCGCCATTGCCCCGCAACCGGCTCAAAGCGTTCCGGGCGTAGCGGTAGCGAAGCTTGGCCTTATGGATACGGACATTATTCTGCCGCAGTACCCCCTGACCTCGCGTCAGTGCTCGCTGCCCCGTCGCGTTCCGCAGCCGGTAGCGGTTTGTCATGGTCCGCACCCGAAGCCCTTGCCGCAACGCCTCGAGAGCGTCGTGGGCCTCGCCTTCACGCAGACTCGACTCGACCTCCGCTAGGCCCGCGGCGCACGCTTTCTCCCGCTTCTTCCCGTCTGAGATGTCAGACGGCAAGAACAGCCGTATCGCCTCCGCGTCTCGATCACCATCGGAATCCCAGAGCGCACGCTGCGTCTGTGTCAAGTACTTGCGCACGTGGGGCATGTACGCGCGGATGCGATTCGTTATCCCTGCGCGCCTCTTCAGGAACTCGATCTGCTGCGGGCCAGTCGGGTCGGCGATGGCCTTGACGTCGATGGCTAGGTGTCGCCTGTATACTCGTCAGTGTCGTGTTCGGCTGTCAAGCGACGAAACTCACTGGGACTCTTCTATCTCGAGCCCCATCATGATGAATGTGCTCGGGGTATCCTCCCGCTCAACCTCGACACCCTCACCGCTCGTGATCAGCTCCTCTTTGGCCAACCGCAGCCGTATCTCCTTCATCGTCGTGACTAGTTCCCGCGTCAGTTATGCGCCCCAATCCTGAGAAAATAAATCTTACCCGTTTCTGTCACTTCGAATGGCGACTCCGTTCCATCTTTGTGCTGTCGGGACTCCCAGTCATGCACCCATGCCTTCCACTTCGCTACCAGCTCCGGCACCTTCTCCTCCAGCGACGCGTTAAACGCCTCGAAGGCGTCGCGGTGGACCTGGCCTTCTCGCACATTATCCCTCATCCGCGTCGTGAAAATCCCACGCCAAGACACCAAGCACCGCCAGTTGTGGAACCCGAATAAATCTTCCAGCGTCGACGCTCGCGAGCCCAAACCCATCATCTTCGTCGACGCCGCGGCTCCATTGGTAAATTCCCAGTTCTGCTCAACGGTCTCCCCATGTGTCCGCCCCGCCCCCCACATCCAGTGGAAGGAGAAGGGAGAGTGACAAGGCCGCTTGTGAGGTGGAAGGTGGAAGTTGGGCACCTTAAACCAGACCCGGTCAGGCGAGAGGTTGATGTGGAACTCGCCCGGAAGGTCGGCCATTCGCTTCCAGAAATTCTTGCCGTACTGACACGCGATGTCGTATGATAGGATGAGGTAGAACAGAATTGTATTCAGAAGTGCCGAGAACAAGATGAAATCCATATTACAGTACCTGTTTCCTTTATCAGACGCGGTGTGATGAAATAGCAATTAAAAAGCTTACCGCTCCCCCAACTGTAAGTCCCCTATGCCATTCGGGCGCCACATATTGTGTCGAGCGCACGTAACGCCGCCGACGCCCGTGGTGCGCAGGCCTTTGACACGTTTCCTGTTGGCGAGGAACATGGCTTGGAACCCGCTGCAGCTTGAGATTTCCTCCTCCGATACGTGGGCGCGCAGGAACTCTGTGTACTTGGCGTGATTGACGAAGTAGCCGAGACCGTCCCCAATAATTGGGTCATTTGCCGCGGTCGACACGGCTCGGTTGATGAGGCGGAAATTACAATCCTGGGCCAAGAAAAGAAAATATTTGTATCTATGATGCGTAAGCGACGTATTAGACAGAACAAAAACGGGGACTTACCTCAAATCTTCCGGCATCTCGCTCCAGTTAATGTGGTCCCAGCCGTCGGGTAGATTCCGCTCGGGCTGCGGGCAAGCCCTGCACTGCAATGCAAGCTCGCCCTGGGCAGTACCAAGCACGCCCGAGACTGCGTGCCCTCGACCACGACGCTTCATCATCTGGGTCATGCGGTACTGGCGCACGATGAGCCTGAACGAACGCCGGCGATTCTGACGAGGGCAGGTCAGCGCGCAGGCTCCGGGGAAGGTAATATCCACAAACATACCGGAGGCGGATTCAGGCCGTCGTTATTGGTTAACAGTTCGAGGGTGCGCACGAAGTCGTGAGCTGAAACCTTCCCCAAACAATTCAGGATCTGGAACATTCGCACAACGGCAAATGTGGCGCATGTTTGAGGATTTTTCACCGTGGCGGGCCACAGTCAAACGCGCATTAGTTGTTGGCGATGCGCTATACGTGCATCGCACTCGCAAAAGTTGAGGCGGACATAGTGGACACCGGTGAGGTCGATGATGACGAAGTCCTTGTCGGCGGGCTTTGCAGTCGGGCAACGAAAGCCAGGGGAGTGTCCGAGCTGCATGACAAGACCCAGCTCGTAGAGGGTACGTCGCTCAAAGTATTCGCCATTCCATTCCTTAACACGTAAATGTTAGTCTGTTAGACTTGTAATTGTAGTGAAATCGCACCTCAACAGAGTTGATGCGCGCAGCGAAACATAGGGTCCACCACGCCGCAAGAGGCGCAGTTTGCTCGCTCCACAAAGCCGCCGCGTCCCTCCAATCTGAGCATTTCATCGAGATATTCGTCGCGGTATTCGATCCAAGCTTTCAAAGGGAATTTCTGCAGCCAATTCAGCACCCCATATTGCGTGATTCGAAGTTAAGGACGTACAGAGTTGTTAACCTGTTATTTTTTCCTGGCGGCAGCAGCCATCGCCTCGGCGGCTGCAATCTCGGGCAACTGTTCCTCGACCGGCAGGGAGTCGTTGCCCATTAAATAGCTGAAGTCGAACGCTTCCAGCGCAGCATTAGTAGCGATGTCGTCCTGGTGGTATGAGGGAGTTTCGGCCTGGGTATAGACGATTGCTGGGGTCGAGGTGGTCCTGCGCCCATCGGCAGAAATGGACAAGACCTCGGCGGTGTGCGGCTCGTGAGTGTACATTGTGGGGACTCTCCTGCGCGAGCCACCTCTTCCGCCCCGTCGACCCGCCATCGTTAGACGTGTAGTTTGGTGAAGGGCAAGCTTGTTTGTTCCTGTTACACATAGCCCCTATTCCAGCAGGCGCTTATTTTCAAGTTGCCAGTGTTTTAAGCGCCGTGGTTGTTAGTCGGTACAAGACCTCAAAAAAGTGTAGTATTTAATGGTGAAATAACAAGTGAATAAAGCAGAGAGATTGTATTCAGTGGGAAGTAAACAAGCGGCGACTATGAGTATGATGCAAAACACAAGCGTCTCCCCTTTCAAAATTGTTAGCCCTGCTCGTCTCCGGAGGGACTAGAAGAAAAAAATTAGCAACAATCACAAGTCCTACAATATAGGCACGTACCAGTCATTGGAATCGGGAGCGGGAGAAAAAAGACGATACTTCTTCTTGCGGAGTACAGCGTCGGGGGTGGTCGACGTTCCGACACCTTGGAAGCGTGCAATATTCCGCGCGTGCTTGATGGCTGCCTCCTCAGCGCTCCACACAACTCTTCGCTCAGCGCGGCGTTGTGCGAAACGACGTTGCAACCGTATGAAGGAGCTCGGGGCACCGGAGACACCGACGCCCTGGCGTCGACTGACCTGGAACGCATGGTGCCAAGCAGCGGCCTCTGCGTCCTTGGCCACCACACGGCGTTGGCGACTGCGCTCCACGCGGTCTTGGTATTCCTGTGATGAGGGACACTGCCGACTGAGATATCGCCTGTGTGCGGCGGCCGCCCGAGCCTGGGCTTCATGCTCCTGCTGCAGGGCCGCCCGAGCCTGGGCTTCATGCTCCTGCTGCAGGGCCGCTGCTTCGGCCTGGGCTCGGGTCGCGTTGAGGATGCGCTGCCGGTGGTCGCGCTCCTGCATCGCGCGGAGGCCCTCCAATGCCTTGGACAGGCCGACGATGGCGGGGCCCGGGAAGATATGCCCTGAAAACCAAATGTGGATTATTACTGCAATAAGAATGCTGAGGGTAAAAGAAATAAACACACCGGGGGCAGGGTCAGCGACATCGCTCGGTGACGGAGGGTCAGTGTTTTGACCGCCTGAGGGGATGTCAAAGTCAGCGAAAGTTTTGATACCGTTGCCAAAAAAAATTACTACGCATGCCTTGGGCGGATACGTCTTCGCTCTCGACGAAGATTGCATTCGGAAGTGCTGAGGATAGGATGGAATCCATATCACAGCACCTGTTTCCTTTATCAGACGCAGTGTGACGAAATAGCAATTAAAAAAACTTACCGCTCCCCAAACTGCAAGTCCCCTATGCCATTCGGAGGCCCCATATTGTGTCGAACACACGTACCGCCAACGCCCGTGGTGCACAGGCCCTTATCCAGTTTCTCCTTCGCCGACGGGATACAATTGCGCGCTGATTTTCCGTCTTGGTTCCGCATCAATTCCGCGGTAACGAACCGACAGAGGCCCAGGCAAACCAAGGCGGTCCATCGGGATAAGCGGAGGTCATGGGTGGCCTGCCCACAAGGTAAACTGGAAACCTAGGCGCGGTCTTGTGATATCTTCAGCCCGTGGTGCACGACCGCTTAGAGCGCTTGATTCCGTGTCGATTCCGATTAGGCGGTCTTGCTGGGATCCTCGGACCGTGGTGCGCGATCGCTGGGAGGGCTTGAGAGATCAAGAATGTTCAAAGTTTAACAAGTACGGAGTCGAAGACCTGAGGTTCAGAGGGAGGACAAGACAGGTGGACAAAACGAGGGAGCAGTTTCATCATGATGATCAAGTGCACGGCCACAAGATCGACAGTACGTAATTAGTCTACGAGGATCGTTTCCATCTGCATCCTCGCCTGCGGCACTTCAAGCCCGAGCTCATGGACTTCAAGCCCGAGCTCACGGAGCCTGTCTGTCAAGGTAAGGAACTCGTTGAAGTATTTGATCAGTTTGAACGCGTCGTCTTCAGTGAAAAACGGCAGGTTAGCCCTATTATCGTTTGGTTAGATCTTGTAATAATCAGTTCTTGCTACTACGTGAAACACTCACTTGAACTGGGCAGCAAAAGCAAGTCCCTCTCGTAGGTGCGAGTCAATGATTGGCCGCTCGCGTGCCAGCGCAGGTCCAACGAGATCAATCATACGGGTTAGCCGCATGTTCGACCATTCGCGAACGGGTCTCCGGGTGGCGGCCATAGCGTGTTCTGTCCTTCTGCGGTGCTGTAGGACTGGGCCGCCGACGGGCCTGTCGATAATTAGTAAGTGCGAAAGCGAAACATCGATTTTCAAAGCTGACCACTGGAAATGAGGATTAATATTGGCCCATGACTGTTCAGTCAATTCCGCCGCTATAGACCCAGGAACACTGAATTCCCCCCATAGAGACCCCATGAGATTTAGAATAAAGCTAGTCAAGGGTAAGCAGGCCGTCACGAACAAACAACAGATTGCTGATGGATCACGAACAGGTGTAGTCGATTTTTACTGTAGTGAATCACGAACAAGAGATCACAGTCGTTATCATCACGAGCATGGAATCACTCACAGAGACTCCCACCGGTCAATCTGCCCATGCCTTAGCCCAAGCGAAGTACAGAGTAAAGTAAGTTTCTACGGGCAGCTTGGGAACTGCTATTACTCACTCACTTCTCCTTAGGCACTATGAAACTGAAAGAGAGAAGGCCAAACTACGAATGCGTCGGTGAGCAATTTTTTTTTTTGGTGTCGCCCTTCAGTATCTAATTCTCACAGACTTCGTGAGGCGCGCAAACAAGCACCGCTCGAGGAACGCAACGACGCCGGCGAGACGTATAGTGAGTTTATGGCACGCGAACGTGCGGAATATAGATCAACGTCAGTTAAGTCCCGCCCTAATCCAGAAATAATAACTAAATTGTCGACCCCAGCCCAGATTTTGCTGAGTTTCGCGAGTTCTGCAACAAAGTCATGTCAGTGACGCTGCGGACCGTGTCGTACGAGCCCGAGGGACAGGAGGAGCTCGATGACTTCGTGAGCCGCAACCCTTGCCTCGAGGACTTGCCTCCCAACCATGACGATTATGTCGAATATTTGTACCGGCGCCAGGAGCGGTTTCCCGAATGGAGAGAGGAGTTGGCAGATTATCGGGACATCGTGGCCGAGAACACACTGGAGAGACTTGTGCAGCTCAACATAGAGGCGCGGGCAAAACTCCCGAACAAGTACATTATTCTCGCACGGGGCGGGTTTTAGTCGTAGGAATATATCTGTTTTTCACAGAGCTCGAAGTGGTTTCAAAAAAGAATGAATTAAGATATTGCGGGAGGTGAGACTAAGCGACAATATGCACCACGACGCGGTGGGTGAAAGGGACGTCCCAGACTCTTTGGGAACTGTCGGCCGCGACGTCTTCTTGGCAGGCCCCAACCTGGACCAACCCAAGTGTTGTTGGGACCCCAACCCCACGTAGTGGTATCGCCCCCGCCCGACGCATTGCCCCGTCCTGTTCCGGTTCCCCAGCCCGACCCGTTGTCCCCCGCCGTGTCGCTCCCGGCATCCCCCCACTGCCCCCAACCTTCAGCGATGCGCTCCTCGCCAATGTATTCTGGTGACCATGGCTCAGAGGTGCCGAGACGGTGGATCTGGTACCCGGGCACATCTAGCCAAGCAGAGAGGTATTCGGTGGCCAAGAGGGGGGCCACTGAGGGTATTTATTGCATTGAAAACGGCTGCGAACAGAAGATAACTCACTTGCGGTCTGCAGAAACGCTTCCACTGCAGCGGCGGCGGCAGCAACCTTCTCCAGTTCACGGGTCATCTTCTCTGCTTCCAGGTGGAGGGCCGACCGCAGTAGGAAAACGCCGTGTGCACACGCTGATAGATAGAGTTCAGGGAGTGTTTTAAAAAGAGATATGAAGACACATACCCAAACGCGCGATGAGATGACGCGAGGCGCACAGAAACGCGAGGGACGAGCTGAGGCGGTCGGGATGGGAGTCCGGGTAGACGCTCTTGAACTCCTCCTTGATGCGTCGTTCCTCACGCCACCATTGAGTGAGGGCAGTGGTTGGGGCGGCTGCGAGATTGATGTACGGCGACGAGTACTCGTGGAATTCGCAGCCCGCGTATTGGCCGCCGTTGATAATGCGAGGCTCAGGAAGGCCAGGAGGGACAGCTCGAGCCCAGAAGCTGAAAATTGGGTGAGTGCTGAGATCCATGGTGATGGCGAGAGTCGACAGGCAAATTGCCTTTTATAGATGTGTCGACTCGTCGTCAACGTATAGTCCCATCGACAAAATGCCTCTCTCGACGTGGATCCCAGACAGGAAGAACCCCGACCATGACCCCAAGTTCTGGTGTCTCCCGAAAATACACGACGCACCGAGCAAGAGGAACGGAGGGGGTTATCCAATGTATCTTGTCACGGATGGCCGTGAAGTGGGCGTCTGGCACAATTGGTATGTGGGCCCTATCGGAGAAAATAGCTTTGAACACTAGAGCAATATTTAGGACCGTGGTCAAGAAAATGGTCGAGGGATACCCCTCGAACGGATACCGCGGGCACCGCACGTTGGTGGGCTGCATCAATGAGTGGCAATTACATTGCGCTCTCGGAGCTCACCCGCATCCCGTGGACCCAAAACTAAGCCCTTCGCCCACGCCCACGCAGACGCCTAACGGGAAGAACGGGCGGCAAGTCCACCCACAACTGCAAGCGGACCTGTGAGTCATTAATCATGCACCTCAAACGCGCCACGATTAAGTTCACCGAACGCAGGAAAAGGCACTGCATGCCAATTTTGCCCTCGGGCTCGACATACTCGGACTCCGCGTCGACGTTGTCGACAGTTTCTACATCGAGTACGTCGACAACGACGTGGACGGAAGTCCCCACCGACGCGGCCTACTTCGCTCTCTGGCGTGGCAGACTTGTTTATGAAGACTGGTAAATACAATCTTCTTCCCGCGTGTGGACGGCCACATTGACTCTTTTTTTCAAGGGAGTCAGTGATGGTCGCGTTCGTGTCGGCCGAGGCACAAGGGCTGAAACCATCCGTATTTTTTGGCGCGGATTACCAGGAGGCAAAGTCCTTTGCGCACGGGACCTACTGGATAGAGGATTAATTTTTTTGCATGTTTTGTACGGACAGGCTTGAATAAAATTTGTGGTCAAAAACTAGTAGTTCGAGCGTAGCGAGGGTTAGGGAAAATCAAGGGATGATCAGTGAAAGTAGGCGACCGGACTTACAACAATTGCCCACTCAACGCTCGCTGCCCCCTCTCACAATGGTGAATAACACACAGCCTGGATCTCCCACTGTGCACTCGTCTCCCCCCCCGCCTCCGCCCGATGTCGAAATGCCGTTGGTCGCGTCTGAGGGCGCTGACAGCGCGCCAACGGCGCCCTTCGATGACACGCTGGTTTTGCCGCCCACCGGTGACACGCCACCAGCACCACCTTTCGATGATATGCTGGTTATGCTGCCGACCTTGGTCCAGTCCCGAAAGGGTAAAGGAACGCGCCCTCGACACAAAAAAGGCCAAGAAAAAGACGCACCCGGTAAAGAATCTTGGGTCCATAGAACAAAGCTGGCTTTCTTTGAGCGCCGCAAGGCTGAGTACCTGCTAGTGGCCGAGAAAAGTGCGAACGGCGACAAGGCAGCGGTCAGCGCGTTTTACACGAAGATGGCGCGCCTCTATGCCCTGAAATACGGGTACTCGATGAAGGACAACGAGGACCTCCTTGTCGACGTTGAGGATCCCCCAGATGAGGACGCCAACGTGGGGGTGAACACGAAGGCAGATGGGGACGATACCCGTGCCGCATTCCACAACACCCTGTGTGCAGTATGCAATTATTTCGTCCTGTGGAAATAAATAAAACTAACCTGTGGCCCACTTGTAGCGCATCGGAGATTGGTACCGCCGCAAATACGGCGGGCTTTTGAAGACCGACAAGGCAGCCTTCGCAGAGTTATTAACTGGGGTCATGGATGCTGCGCCCCCGAGACCGCAGCGAGGGCAGCTTCTTCATTGCTACTCCCGCCATTTCTACGAGGCTCGGGTCAAGGACCGCTTCGAAGAACGATACACCAGCATTAAACGCCGGGCTCAGTTTACAGGCGAGGCGATCCCAAAGGCGATTGCGGTTCAGAATGCCGTCACGAAGGAGGCCTGGGAGTCCGAGAGTCCAGAGATGCAAAAAGAGGTGAAACTCCTGTGGGAGGCAGAGTATCAGCGCGCGTTGAAGGGCTGGGAGGCGTCACTCACCACCAGTCCGACAAGGACGCCTGTAGAGCTTGCTGCGTGCGTCGAGTTTTGTTGTGTGTATCGTGGGTAAAGCTAATGCCCAACAGTTCGTTAGACAACGCCGGGTACTACTTACAGCCCTTGGCCAACGCCATCTCGGAACGGTTTGGGATGGTGGTCTCAGTGCTGCTTTGTGGGCCGATTGGTAGAAACAAAGGTGTTGTTGGTATGCAAAGGTAAGAGTCTTGACATGCGTACGTATGGTGACTAATAGAAAGTAATTAATAGTGTCCATGCCGGGAAGACCCTGGGCGTAGCACCGATGAAATGGCCGGAGTGGGACAAGGCAAGATTCAAAGAGGTGGAGACGCGGATGGTAGAATTCGGGCGAGAATGTTTTAGTAAGCGCTATAGTGTGGACCGTAACAGGGAACTGATGGATATTTGTAGCAGAGGAACAGTGTCGCGCACGCGCGGTTGGCGTAGAGGACGATTCGTCGATAAGTCGAGGCCGGGGCTCGACGGGACGCACAGACCCGAGCGGCCCGGGCACTGCCGCCCGCCCCAGCAGTCTCGATGCTGGACGTAGCGGTGTGGTCCACGGCGGCGCGGGGGGTGGAGGGCACAGCGCGGGTGCTGGACCTAGCGGCGCCGTCCACGATGGCGAGCACGTCACGGGTGGTAGCGACCACGGTGCGGGCGATGGCGAGCACGGCGCGGGCGGTGGCGAGCAAGGTGTGGGTGGTGGTGAGCAGGGCGCGGGTGGTGGTGAGCAGGGCGCGGGTGGTGGTGAGCAGGGCGCGGGCGGTGGCGATCGCGGCGCGGGGGGTGGCGACAGTGGTGGGGAGAGAGGTGATCATGACGAGGATGAAGATCCCGCAGCACGGGCGATAGAACGTCGGATCGAGGCGCTGTGGGCTCGAACCGATCGCGCTGAGTGGACCGGCGAGCTTTCACGGGCGCATGCTGCATTCGCGCGGGGAAAGGACTGGGGAATCGAGTGGGCCCGATGTGTCGCAGGGTTCTTTGACTTCGAGTCCGCCCACGGCTACAGCGAGAACAAGGCGCAGATACCGGTGGCGAAACGTCCGCGCGCGATGGAGGAGTGGCTGGCACGCGGCAGGCAATGGGACAGATTTGGGCAGATTGGGATGATGCCGATGGGAGACCAGAAGTCGGAGGGGTCGTGGGTCGAAGGCTGGTGGTCCTATTGGGTGTCCCTGCAGCCGGCGGAGCGGGTGTACATGGGCGGGACGCTCAGCCAGCCGAACAACGCAGACTGGGAGGATTTGGCGATGCTCAACGGGAAGAACGGGTTGCTGCAAGTGATGGCGCTGTTGCTGTGGTGGGGAGACTACGTCGGCGATGGGGCAGACGTGTTCCAGTTTAACGACTGGACGCGTGCCGTCCAGGACGTAACGTGGGTCCTCCGCCAGCTCGAAACGTCTGGATGTATAACGGGGTAAGTGACTTTCTTCTCGCAGAACGATATAAAGGCTGAGATATTGTAAATAGGGAGAGAGTCGGTGTGAAAAGAAAGCGGGCAAGGGCGAAAGCAGCGGAGTACGCACCATGTTGGATAAATAGGTCTTGTCGCTGATGTCCTCGTTCACAGGGAGTCAGCGCCAGCTGCCAAGGTCGTGCGTCGCAGCACGAGGAACGAAAAGCGCGACGAGGGGCCGCAAACGAGAGCGAGGTGAGTACCGAAAGTTACGTCGTGGCCCGCGTGCTGAGGTGATTCACAGGGCGCCGGCCGCAAGCGCGCAAAATAAAGTGAATTCCAGAAAGACTGCGGCGGGCACTAGTAAGAAACGAGGATCGCGGAGGGGATAAGTAGAATTGTGTCTGCTTGCCTTGAATATACACGTTTCGGGCTTAAAAGATGAGAACTGCGTCGAAGGAATAAATAAGAAGGAAAATAAAGGGGAGGAATAAAGGAGGACGAGTGGGAATCTGACTTAGAATCGCACAAGTTCCGCAGGCCACGTGCATGATCATCAGTGTTTGGAATCAAAGGAGATGTTAAATGCCGCGGACTTCACTTCAACGGTCGTTTCGTTCAGCGGCTAGCAAAACAGGTATTAATATGGTCTTCAATACAATACGGCACCATCTTAATTGCACACGGGAAGGAATTCTCACTAAATTTGGATTAATACAAACAATTCTCCATCCAAAATGCTCGGATAGCTTGCTGCTGCTTGGGGAGCCATCAAGAAGGAGCGAACGATGCACTACTTTTGGAACGGAATTGAGTGTGGGGGGCCAACCTGATGCGCAGAAGGTTTTGACAGGTGAGCATCAACCCGATCAAATACGGTGGCGGGGCGGGCGGGCAGAGCGGGAATCATCAATAGCATCAAAGAAGCGGCAACCAAATTCGGAACGGTATCGGTTCGAACCCATTCGGGAGCGTGGATCCTGGAACATCAAACAGTATCCAGCCATCAATGCATCAAGAAATATAGGTGTACCGGGTACGAACCCATTTGGGTGTATACATCCTCAGCAATCAAACCATCAAATATATCAAACGGAGCCGGGCGCGGGAGCTGGCAAAACCCCGATTTGGTATGTTTTTTTATGCCAAAAAACCAAATTTTCGCCCAGGGGCTGCCAAATGCGGATTCCACAGTGACATTGCATTGCAGCTATAGTTTACTGGTCAGTGACCTACTGTTCACATTGCATTAATGTACACAGTGATCACTGGGTGTATTGCAATAATACTATAGCCTCTACATCCCAATGCTTTGTTCAAGTCACCTAAAGTGGAATGTGTGACTGTCAGGTTGGCCATGGCTCTCAGTGTGTCTGGGTGATCAGCACCTAGAAGTTTCCTTCGTTTCTCCAGCACTGGAACCTCGAGCTCCTCTGCTTTTTGGAACTCTTCCAGACCAGAATATGTTCGGGCAAGATTCTCCATTGCCACCAGTGTGTCCAGATGATCTTCTCCTAGAAGTTTCCTGCGTTTCTCCAGCACCAGAACCTCGAGCTCCATTGCTTTCTGCAACTTTCCTCGCTTGTAATATGTAGTGGCAAGATTACCCATCGCAATCAATGTGTCTGGGTGATCTTCTCCTAGAAGTTTCCTTCGTTTCTCCAGCACCAGAACCTCAAGCTCTTTTGCTTTCTGGAACTCCCCCAGATGAGAATATGTTTGGGCAAGATTCCCCATGGCAAACAATGTGTGTGGGTGATCTTCTCCCAGAATCTTTGTGCATTTCTCCAGCACCAGAACCTTGAGCTTCTTTGCTTTCTGGAGCTCTCCTAGCTTAGAATATGTGGAGGCAAGATTACCCATGGCCACCAAGGTGTTTGGATCATCTTCACCCAAAATGAGTTGTGACTTCTCAAGAACCTGTTCAGCAATAGCTTGTGCATCTTTGAACCTTCCTGTATAGTAGTATATCTGCCAAAATGCCATCCTGAAGTCAGCTACTCTATCAGGGTTGGCATATTTCAGTAGAACAATGTGAGGTATAAGCCACACTGAGGCAAGTTCTATCTCATGAGCTGGGATCTCTGTAATGCACATGCCCAATATAGAGTTCATGCATGATTGCAGTGGTATTTCATCAGACAGTGCACTTCGACTCCATGCATGGACCAGTGGGTGAATGGAAAACAGCTTTGCCTTTGCATCAAAGCTGATCAGTGAGTAGGCTTTGATCTCATTGGTAATATCGAGGAATTTGAGAGAATTCCATTCCCCTGTAGGCTCAACAAAATGAGAGAGAAATTCAAGTGGCTCTTGCAATTCCTCCCTCGGTGGTGACCACGATGGGAAGTCATACTTTGAAGCAGTGCTGAACATGTCCTCTGAAATCCCGATGTAGTGTAGAAAAGAGCACAGCTGCAATAAAGTGGCTGCAAGGTGACTGAGCTGGTTGAAGCTAATCTGCCATGTTGTGAAGACTGTTTGAGCATAGTCATCATGGGACTGAGCAGCCTTTTCACTGAGCAGTCTGGCCTGATTACTTTGGTACAGAGCCAAGTACCCTTCAAGGTCTTCAGACTTTGAGATGAATGCACCAGCCTGGATAATGGCAAGGGGCAGGTAATACAATTCCTGTAGGGGTGATCAGATTCTGTGTATGGTTTTGTTCAAGTATCCGACCTTCACGATTTCAATCGCAAGTTTGAGGTTTTCTTCTGAGCTCTCTTTGTTTGCTCTTCGAAGTAGCAAGGTGGTTGCATCTGCTTCTTCCATGTCTGACACAAGAGTGTGAGCTCCATAACTCCGCAGGTCAGGATTCCGAGAGGTTATTATGATGTTGCCATGGTTGCACTTTGGGAGAAAGTCATTGAGGTTGATTTTTGGGTCATCAGCATTGTCAAAGAAGACAAGCCAGTTGCTGTGGCTAGATTCAAGCCACCTCAAGGCATCTTGTGCAGAGTTTCCAACATTTTTGGAGACTGCTATACTCTTCAGACCTGTGTCAATTGTCTCAACTTTGCTAGTGTCGACAAAAAAGACATCAGAGAAGCTGAAAAATAAATTTAGTACTACTTTATTCTGGTTGAACAAATGGGGCAACCTTGATTGTTCAATGAACTTCAGAGCGATCTGTGTCTTTCCGGCCCCGCCAAGGCCATATAGGACATAAATGTGTTGTTCCCCTGAATCTGTATTGAAGAATTGATGCATCTTGTCCAAGATTGCCTGTCTGCCTTGAAAGATCCTGGATGGAGGAGGACAATTGTTGATATTCTGACCTGCTTTCACCACAGCAAAACCTAAAAATATCAAGCTTCAAAATGAGGCAAGGAACAAAAGACCTACTGGGGGCTGTTACAATAGCATGGATCTCATCAACTTTGAAGTTGGTCTCAACAATTGCCATCAGCTAGGATTTAATTAGATAAAAACATTGTAGCAGGTTTGAGGGAGCCTTGCCTTCAGTTTAGAACACACTCCTTGGATCTGTGCCTGATACCCCGCAATCTCCTCCGTGAGGCTGCTTGACTTCAGGAATTCCTTGACTCGTCCCCGAAAGCCTTTAAATCGGTCCTGCATGTTCCGGATCGCAAGGATTACTGCCTCGAGATAGCTGAAATACGTTGGGTTCAGAAAACAAACAAAACAAAAATTACCCACCTTTCAAGTTCCTCACACAGGCCTTTGAACTTGACGGCAGCAGTATTCCCATGGGCCTTGATTTGATCGTGAAGGATAGTGATAATTTCCGTGCTACTGCTGCACAGCTCTTCCAGGTCCTCGCGATTCTTCTTGACTGTCTGTAACCCGGGTTATAGTCATTCAATTTAGATGCTTTCAGACGCACCACAACTGTCTCCAAAAGAATCAACACAGTCCCAGAGACTCCTTTGACATACGGAAACGGGGCACACTCTGCTGCCGCTGTGATGGTCTTCGCGGTGATAATCGCAGGCGCTAGCCAATCTGACTTTGATTTGGGTGGAACCTTGAATGGGCGCAAAATTGTCCCTCTTATTGTGTGTGGTGCTGGGGAGCCAGAGGTTGGGGGAGATGCGGTCGACATGGCTAAGAACAAGGACGGAAACAACGAGGCTGTTGCACTGCCACACAGCTTCTTCGAATCAGGATGACACCACGCTGTCAGTTCGAAAATAAAAATAAAAAATAAAAAAGGGGCTCATGTGGCTGGTTGGTAATTAGGGCATCAAACCGCCCGTTGGACGCCCACGGGCCCGTAAAAAATATGCCCGTTACCGTAAAGAACAATCGGTCAAACAGGACGATGATTTAGACCCGTACCCGTACCGTAACCGCCCATTACGGGCGTAACTCGAACTTTCTGTGACTCTGTGAACCTCCTTTTGATTTCTAGTGAGTGCAAAAACAGAGATAACAACCAGACTGCCTCATTAAAGCTGCCAGGACGCTGACCCGTAAAAATGCCGTCAAAAAACGGCGGGAGCCCAAGGTTAGCTCTACGGTACGGGGGCGTAACCGTTTTTACGGCCCGTCGTCCCGTAATTTTACAGGACGGTTGGATGCCCTAGGTTGGTTGAGAACAGTTCACATCTCGTTAAATTTCCACGAGCTCATCGAAGCTAGAGTACTTCATACACTACTAGGCCGTTGATCCTTTTGCCCTGTTTGATATAAAAAGGTGAGTAGGGTAGGTTATAAAGTTGTGGTTACACTGGAAGGGAAATCGAACACGTCTAAAGTAAGATAATGTATGTCCCTACGGTTAAATAAACCTCCAGGGCAAGGGTGAGCTCTAGGACTTTAAGTTTGTTTAACTTGCCTTCCGTCATCCTGCATTCCAACGTGGTGAAGTTCAGCGGGCGGAACTGTCCGATCAAGTTTTTTGTGGGAATTCAAATTGACGTCGTTGCTACATAGCTTTTAGTTTCGTAACATTGTGTGGCAGGCGGTAAGTAGTAGGATTCGAGATATGTATTGCCGAGGTAGCCAGCAGGGAAGCGGCAGGCGGCATACGTTGGTTTTCGTATAAGATACGCGAGGTTTTCGGCCCGGTTACATGCGAAGATCATTGTTCAGCAGGCATCGGCGCAGAGATATGCATCGCTGAGTCGGCAGGGAGTCGGCAATGGGGCGGCATCGAGTCGTTGGCTTTCTGTGTATGCATAGACGCGGGATGCATCCATTGAGTTACACAGGGTTCACAGCTCGCATTAGAACCTCCATGCCAGTGAATCGAATGAATTGTGCCCCAAGGCAAACCCGATTCTGCCATTTGCGCGTTCATGGTCTTGGTTGAACCATGGTTGAACAGAGAAAACTGTTTGATCAAATTAGGTCGCTGTAAGGCATAATAAATTCGGAGGAAGACCTACACATTATCACCCACTCCCACACAATCATTCACTGTTGAAAGATACTCACATTTTGTATCTATGGCGGCCAGACGCGTCGAAAAGTTGCGATTGATATGTGTGGCAACCGTGTGAAAAAGTTGTTATCTGCCGTTGACGTAGGCTCGTAACCAGCCTGCCATCACGGAAGTGTAAACACGTTGCCGTAGGCAGGCTGGTACTTCTCGGTCCACGCCAAAGGGCTGGGCCGGAGTTTGAAATTTTTGGCAGGGGCCGATCAGTGCCGACGTGGTGGCAGTGCCTAGCCATCAATTCCCCGCCAAATCTGAGCCTTTTACAGCTCTTCCTCTGAGGAATAAAATAAAATTCTGAAGCGACAGAAATCAAGATTGAGGGTTGTAGATTACCGATTTTTAAGAAACTACTTGAAAACCTATTGAATTGAGCAAAATCCAGCTTCGGGGAAATTTTTTGAACTCCGGCTCAGCGCTTTGACCTAAAACGAGAAGTACCAGCCTGCCTACGGCATAGTGCTTGCACTCAGAGTTGCCGTAGTAGCAGGCTGGTCACGAGCCTACCGTTGACGAATCCTACTACAAAATGGATGCTTTCTCTCCATCCTTTGACATCCTAGTCTTCCCCTTAACTGAGGTGAGTCCCACAAATATTTATGTGAATTAATGTCCCTGAACAAGGGTCAGTGGGCAGTATGGCAGATAACACGGCAGATAACTACCCAGTTGATCCGGCGGTAAACCCTGGACGACCTTCCGGTTATACTGCGCAGATACACCCGTAACCAACCCGTAACTATCATGTCGCCGTCTCAGGTTCAGCGCTAGCTTCAGCACTGGACTACACTGGCGCCTGTGGCCGCACACCCTACTCTCTAAGCAGCCATTGCGGCAACATCGGCGGTGCAGCACACCAACTTCAAGCCCTCAACGACGCCGACGCTGGCAACGACTCTACTCGGGTGAGTGCGTGCACGGACATACGGGGTACAAGGTGTGTGTCCCGCGACCATCTCCTACCTCCGATGCCACTCACACTACATCTCGGCGTCGCAGTTTTTTACCCCCGCCCTTGCATTTTCCTCTTCGTCTCGCCCTCCCTGTCCTAGCCATCGTTCCCCGCCTCTCGTATCCCCCGCCATCGCGTACACCGCCGCCCATCGCACACACGCAAACTCGACCCAGTCCCCGCACACCGTGATCGTCCCCATCTCCCCATCCCCCTCGTCTCTACCCTCACCCTTCCCTTCCTCCCTCCCGTCCTCCCTCCCTTCCTCCCTCCCTCACCCTTCCCTCGTTGTTCCCCGCCCTTGCGTACACCGTCGCACCGCGCCCACACCGCGCCAGCAGCGCACACCGTCGAGTCGAGTGCAGCCAGCATCAAACTCGTGCTCGGGCAACGCAGCTGCGTTATGTGCGTGTGCGCCGAGTCCCCGTGCTCTCGTCTCCACCCTCATCCACCCACCTCTCCCTTGTCTCCGCCCTCACCCACCCCGCCCTTCCCTCGTTCCCCGCCGCACCCGCCCGCGCACCGCGGTCTCTACCGGTGACGGGACTACGCACACGCACGCAGCTCGGGATCGCGCGCACCCACACTCGTCTCGTTTATGCGCGGCTCGGCATCCCCTTCCTCCCGTACCGTCCGTCCCCTCCCCTCCTCGTCTCCCCCATCCATCCCTTTCCCTTCCCCGAGTCCATACCGCACCGCATGTCCCTCCCTACGGCACCAAACTTGCGCTCCAGGTAACGCACCTGCGTTATGTGCGTGCGCGCCGAGTCCCGCGCATGCTGCAGCGCTCGGGCCAAATTTTGTTCGTGCAAACTCGGCGCGCGCGCGCGCGGCGCTGCCGTGTAGTACCCACACCCACACCTTCTCCCCCATCCATCCCTTCCCCTTCCCAAGTCCATACCATACCCCATGTCCCTCCCTACGTACATCTTGAATACAATCTATTTGCCGAATTATCTGTGGGATTTCCGTTAGTCAAGAATCAAGATGGCGCGCAAAGTCCAAGGGAAGCAAGTCTTACCTGGAGGGGAATTCGAGTTTAGGTTCGAGGGAGATTGAAGGACTGGTGACGGCGTGCGCGATGATACAAACACATGAAGCTGTGAACGCAAATCAGTCAGCGCGGATTCAACGTTAGTAAAGAGAGGTGCGTGCCTTCGATCCAATACAATGCACACTCGACGAGGCTTCGAGGAATCGATCTGCGTGCGCGCAGATCTAGATTGGCTAGAAAAATCGAGCCAACTCGAGGAGGGCAATTCTACTTACTTGGTGCGGCGCGGGGACGGGGGTTTAATCAAATAGAGCTGATGTTGACTGCGACGAACGACTTCAAGGCCAATTCTCTGCAATATAATAACTAACGAATAAAGTAAGTTATATACTCACCTGGCACTGAACTCAAGGCAGCACACCGCTGAATGAATTCCACACAGCTATAGCAAGGGTGTTCTGAAGGAGGTCAGCGATGCAATGAATGAAACGAATTAGGCTGAAAGGCTTACCTTGGATGGATAGGTGTTGAGTTGGGTATGGTTGACATTGCAGCGCGGCGCAGGGTCCAATATTGAGAACATTGAAATGAGGAAAGTGCAGTGAAATTGAATGAAGGACTCATAATGCAATAGGTAAGTAAATGAACCGAAGCCAGGGTGTTGAATTGAACTTGGTTGGATCTGAAAGGTAAGTCGGTACGAAATTGACAATGAATATGACCAAAGAACTGACCACAAATTATACATGCTTAAACTAGTCGTTGAAGCGAGGGCAGGAGTTGAACGGCAGGAAGTTGAACGGCTGAAAAGTAAGGTCAGTTCGACGCGGAAGAAGTAGATGAAGTGAAGTGAAGATTTACCGGAGGTTAAATGCAAGATTGACTTGAATGGCGTTAGTCTACAAAGTCAAACGTTAGTCTACAAGGTCAAACGTTCCAGCTCCTCAAACACTCAACGGTACTTGCGTTGATCCAAGTTTCATTGGTCCGAGACCCGGGGTCCCTTCAAGGGACCACTGCAAACTCAATCTACTACCCAAAAAGCAGTGAGAATACCTCAACGACTGCATGAACATACCTCAACTCGAAATCCACGAGGGCGGAACCCATCCCGAGATGCCCGAGATCAAGGTCGAGTTCTACGCGAGGAATTACGCGGATGGAATGTGGTACCACGGACCTATTGAGCGTTGGACGAACGTTCCAAGGCGTCTAGATGTTGCTTGAGTTGTGTATATAATAGACTTGAACGAGGGATGGGTAGTTGAAAATATTATAGATGCAACGGTGAAGCGTACTTAGGATGGTTGGATCTTCAGTGTGAGATTGAGGTCGAGCATCTGTGGATGAGGTCGGTGGTGTGTACGCAAGTGAATGGAAGATGAGTGAGAGGAACTCATGTTGAAGGTCGAAGTCACGTTGAACTAACATTGAATGAACATTGACTTAAGTGCTTGAGTCAAGTTCAAGTACTATAGTAGATAAGTCAATGAATGAATGATAAATCAATACTTGCATCACCTACCTATGAACCATCGAAGCAAAGGCCCACGGTACGGACATCGAGATGAGTTGAATACTATCAAACCACGTTCAGCAAATTGAATCCAGATTATAGTACCTGGCTTCGAACGAGCATAGTAATGCCCCCTGGCAGTTTAACGACGTCGAACTGAATCAATTCTCGAAGGTCGAAGGCCCTGAACGAAGGTCAGTTCAAATATTATCACAAAATTAAATGCCACATACCTGGACTCAAACGGCCATACTTTCGGCCAATCTGGGCTCAAACACGCGTAAGAGCGGCCCATTGAGGGGATTAAACGATGCTGAGTGAACCGTTGAAGGTCAACGAAAGTTAGTTCAAAAGTTTCCTAATAAAACATGGCGGGCATACCTGCAGTTAAACGGCCATAGGTTCGGCATCCTAAGGACATAACGATGTGTCTTGAACGCGATTGGACCTCTTGAAGATATTGAACGACGCTGAACGAAGCGTTGAAGGTTGAGGATGTTCGAAAAAGACAAGATTGACTTGAACGACATTGAAATCCGAAGCCAAGGAACGGAGCATGAGATGCATGAGAGTCTATCAATGCAAATGAAAGCCCACCAGCGCCTTAAATATTGACAGGTAGTTACATATTTTTCGCCACCACTGTATTATAGTGTTCTTACTCCAAGAAGAGTAGATAAGAAACCAAAAAATTGTGTTCATATGTACACGGACATCGGTACTTGAGAGTAATATATACACTGCAATGACTTCTTGGTATCCTCAATTAGCTGCTCAACCTCTTCCACTTCCTCCCGTTTGCCAAGGTTTTGGTACGTCTTCACCAGATTCTCCATAGCAAGGATGGTGTCCGGATGTTTGTTACCCAAGAGTTGTTTTCGCTTCTGAAGCACCTCAACCTCCAGGCCCAATGCTTTGTTCAAGTCACCCAAAGTGTAATATGTGACCGCAAGGTTGGCCATGGCTCTCAGTGTGTTGGGGTGGTCCATACCCAGAACTTTTGTGCGTTTCTCCAGCACCAGAACCTCAATCTCCTTTGCTTTCTGGAACTCTCCTAGCGTATAATATGTAATGGCAAGATTACTCAGGGTAAATAATGTGTCTGGATGATCTTCCCCGAGAGTCTTTGTGTGTTTCTCCAGCACCAGAACGTCGAGCTTCTTTGCTTTCTGGAACTCCCCTAGATCAGAATATATGGAGGCAAGATTACCCATCACCAATAGTGTGCGTGGATGATCTTCTCCCAGAACTTTTGTGTGTTTCTCCAGTGCCAGAAGCTCAAGCTCCTTTGCTTTCTGGAACTCTCCTAGCATATAATATGTACTGGCAAGACTACCCATGGCTAACAATGTGTCTGGATGATCTTCTCCCAGAATCTTTGTGCGTTTCTCCAGCACCAGAACCTCGAGCTCCTTTGCTTTCAGGGACTCCCCTAGATCAAAATATGTGGAGGCAAGATTACCCATTGCTGAGAGTGTGTCTGCATGATCATCCCCCAAAAGGAGTTTGGACCTCTCAAGAATCAGTTCCGCAAGAGCTTGTGCATCTTTGAACTTTCCTGTATAGTAGTATATTTGCGAAAATGCCCTCCTGAAGTCAGCTACTCTATCAGGGTTGGCATATTTCAGTAGACCAACGTGAGATATAAGCCGCACTGAGGCTAGTTCCATCTCATTCTCTGGGATCTTTTTAATGCACATGCCCAATATAGAGCTCATGCATGACTGAAGTGGTTCTTCATCAAGAAGTGTACTCCGGCTCCATGCATGGACCAGCGGATGGATGGAAAACAGCTTCGCCTTTGCATCAAAGCTGATCAGTGAGTAGGCTTTGATCTCATTGGTGACATCCAGGAACTTGAGAGAATTCCATTCCCCTGTGGGTTCAACAAAATGAGAGAGGAATTCAAGTGGCTCTTGCAATTCCTCCCTAGGTGGCCAGGACAATGAAAAGTCATACTTTGAAGCAGTGCTGAACATGTCCTCGGAAATCCCAGTGTAGTGTAGAAACGAGCAGAGCTGTAATAAAGTTGCTGCAAGGTGACTGAGCTGGTTGAAACTAATCTGCCATGTTGTGAAGACTGTTTGAGCATAGTCATCATGGGACTGAGCAGCCTTTTCACTGAGCAGTCTGGCTCGGTTATTGAGGTACAGATCCAAGTACCCTTCAAGGTCTTCAGACTTTGAGATGAATGCACCAGCCTGGACAATTGCAAGGGGCAAGTAATACAATTCCTGTAGGGGAAATCAGTCTTGTGTGTATGGTCTTACTTGACTATCGGACCTTCACAATTCCAGTCGCAAGTTTGAGGTTTTCTTCTGAGCTCTCTTGGTTTGCCCTTTGAAGTAGCAAGGTGGTTGCATCTATTTCTTCCATGTCAGACACAGGCGTGTGAGCTCCAAAATTCCGCAGGTCAGGATTTCGAGAGGTTATTATGATGTTGCCATGACTGCACTTTGGGAGGAAGTCATTGAGGTTGATTTTTGGGTCATCAGCATTGTCGAAGAAGACAAGCCATTTGCTGTGGTTAGATTGAAGCCACCTCAAGGCATCTTGTGCAGAGTTCGTTGAACTAACATTGAATGAACATTGACTTAAGTGCTTGAGTCAAGTTCAAGTACTATAGTAGATAAGTCAATGAATGAATGATAAATCAATACTTGCATCACCTACCTATGAACCATCGAAGCAAAGGCCCACGGTACGGACATCGAGATGAGTTGAATACTATCAAACCACGTTCAGCAAATTGAATCCAGATTATAGTACCTGGCTTCGAACGAGCATAGTAATGCCCCCTGGCAGTTTAACGACGTCGAACTGAATCAATTCTCGAAGGTCGAAGGCCCTGAACGAAGGTCAGTTCAAATATTATCACAAAATTAAATGCCACATACCTGGACTCAAACGGCCATACTTTCGGCCAATCTGGGCTCAAACACGCGTAGACATTCTTGGAGACAGCTATACTCTTCAAACCCGTTTCAATTGTGTCAACTTTGCTAGTGTCCACAAGAAAGACATCAGAGAAGCTGAGGAATGAATTCAGTGGTACTTCATTTGGTTGAACAAATGGGGCAACCTTAATTGTTCAATGAACTTCAAAGCAATCTGTGTCTTTCCGGCCCCGCCAAGGCCATATAGGACATAGATGTGTTGATTTCCTGAGTCTGTATTGAAGAATTGATGCATCTTGTCCAAGATTGCCTGTCTGCCTTGAAAGATCCTGGATGGAGGGGGACAATCATTGATATTCTCGACTGCTTTCACCACAGTAAAACCTAGAAATATCAAGTTCCAACATATAATATAACAGACAAAAAAAAGACCTACTGGGTGCTGTGATAATGGCATGCATCTCATCAACTTTGAAGTTGGTCTCAACAATTGCCATCAGCTAGGATTCAATTAGATAAAAACATTGTAGCAGGTTTGAGGGAACCTTGCCTTCAGTTTAGAACACACTCCTTGGATCTGTGTCTGATACCCCGCAATCTCGTCTGTGAGGCTGCTTGACTTTAGGAATTCCTGGACTCGTCCCCGAAAGCCTTTGGATTGGTCCTGCATGTTCCGGATTGCAAGGATTACGGCCTCGAGATAGCTGAAATACCTTGGGTTCAGAAACCAAACCAAATAAAAATTACCCACCTTTCGAGTTCCTCACACAGGTCCTTGAATTTGACAGCGGCAGTGTTCCCATAGGACTTGACTTGGTCATGAAGAATTGTTATAATTTTGGTGGCACTATTGCACAGCTCTTCCAAGTCCTCGCGATTCTTCTTGACTGTCTGTAACCCGGATTATAGGAAGTCATTCAATTTAGATGTTTGCAGACGCACCACAACTGTCTCCAACAGAATCAACACAGTCCCAGAGACTCCCTTGATGTAGGGAAACGGGGCACATTCCGCTGCCGCCGTGATGGTCTTTGCGGTGAGGATCGCAGGTGCCAGCCAATCTGACTTTGATTTGGACGGAGCCTTGAATGGGCGCAAAGTTGTTCCTCCTGTTGTAGGAGGTGCTGGGGATCCAGAGGTGGGGAGAGATGTGGTAGACATGGCTCAGGACAAGGACGGAGACAACGAGGCTGGTGCACTGCTTCCACAGCTTCGATCGAATCAGATTGATCTCGCTGTCAGTTTAAAAAACAATTCTGAACAAAATTGTGACGTAGTCTCGTTTCTGGTGACTGGTGCATAACAATGAGGGTATAGACTGTATTGGGAGAATGCAGTATCCCTTCTAATTTCTGTTTACCCCGAGCCCGCTGCAGACATCATACTGGGAGCCGGGACATCTGATGGATTGACCGCACCTATTTTGCCGGGTGTTTTGGAATAATTTGTGCTGCGGGTCGGATGTATCCTTTTGAAAATATATTATCTGCTAGATGCCCATATACACATCTCTACTCAATGATTTCGGCCCCAACTTCAGCATGACACATTTTCCACAAAGTTGAACTCTGTCCATAGCTCTTCAGGCCGATAGAAATTACCCTTGGAGTCAAGACAACAAGTAGTATTGGCTATCTGGATCCTCCTGAGAAGGGACATTAGGTTTGATAGCACCAACCCTCCCCTCAGAAGTCAATTAGAGGAGAGTAGAGGTGTTGTGCATACACAAAATCATTGGCATCGAATTTTTTGAATGTCGGAGATATGACAGCGTGCTAAATCTTTCCAATAGCATGGGAAGTACAGCTTTTGGGAGTAAATTCGACCAGGCTGGGCATACGGCCAATATTAAATAATTTGAAGTTGCTTTGCCCCAATTCACAGGAATATTGTGAAGTGGGGAAACATCATATGGGACAGAATGTTCATAGAAATTCAACATGTTCGTTGGGCGCTGTGAGGGTCATGCACTGTGTGAGGAATATTTCAGCGCAGACGGCAGAGTGCCGGCACAAAAATTAATGGCCGAGCTGATCTGACACTCGTGAGACTCTTTCTTGAAATTCCATTCGCTCGCCCATGTCTTTTTGGGTTGTTGCTCTGAAAGGAACTGGGACATCAAATGAAATCAATCAATTCCTAAAGGGAGACTTGGGATTCAAGTTCATCGAAACTGCCGTAGAAGCGACACCAGTTGCACGGATTGCTCGGAGACTCCGATTTTATTCGGCGCCGTTTCAATATTCATCTCTAAATCTCTCTCTTTTCCCCTTTCTTTTCTCTCTTTTTCTCTCTTTTCAAGCTTGAATAACTTGAACCCTCAATTGACATAGGACATGGGCCCAAAAAAATCGTGGTTGAGAATGGTTGACATTTTTTCCACGAGCTCATCGGAGATCAAGTGAATATGCACCATACTACCCTAGGTTATGAAGTTGTGGTTACACCGGAGAGCAAATTGAACGTAAATAATGCATCTCCGCACGGCTAAGTAAACGTCGAGGGTAAGGGTGAGCTCTGAGACTTCAAGTTTTCCCTTCTGTCTTCCTGCGTTCGAAGGCCGTGAAGTTCAGCGGGCGGAAATGTCCGATCAACTTTTTTGTGGGGAAGAATTGACGTCGGATTTGGTTACATGGCTTGTAGTTCGTTTCATAGTTTCAGTGTGGGGCAAGTAAATAAGATTCGCCATTCGACACAGAGATATGTATCGCCGAGTCGGCAGGGAGGCGGCAGACGGCATCCGTTGGTTTTCGTATAAGATATGCGAGGTTCTTGGTCCGGCTACACAGAGGCGCCCGAGTGCGGGCAGGCAGCAAGTAAACGAGTGGGGTTCGGCACAGAGATATGCATCGCCGAGTCGGCAGGAGTCGGCAGTTGGGCGGCATTGAGTCGCTGGCTTTTTGTGTGCGATATTGCATAGACGCGGGATGATTCATGCATTGAGTTATACGAGGTTCACAGCTCCACACTTCTCTGAGATAGTAGATTTTCGAGAATTGCGACGGCTTGCCGGGCCGTTCGGGGTAGCATCGCCGAAGCGGGGATTTGTTTTCTGCCCGAACTGTATGTTTTCGAAGCAGTGAAGTCCACCTTGAATTCCGAGTGTTTCGCACCCTTTTCAGAGAGAGATAGAGACACGTAGACGCCAGCGGCAGTTGCAGTAGTTAACAAAGTTCCACGTTTATTTTTGTTGGGCGTCGATGTCGATGCCAGTCGCAAATGACATGACAGCGGTTTTGCTAAATTACATGTTTGCCATGGCCAATGGTGCCTGGAGTCAGAGAGATACCGCCCACCGTGGCTTCAACACAATATTCTCATTGGTGTCACGAGATGGAAGTCGAAGGAAAGTTGATCACTGAATTCCAAATGGTGGAATATTTTGCTGCTGAGGAGTTCTACTGGTCTGTTGAAAGCGCCCAAGGATCTGTTGGCCTTTAGACGGAATTTCGCGAATTGTGGGTTGAGGGCAGAGGACAAGGGGCGGGTGATGTGATGTGATTACCTAACGTGTACGAAGCGCGAGAAGGTCGCACTTCGATTTCAGTCGAACATCAGCAAACCCTGGGTTTTGCCATATTTGCGTATAGTTGGCCATAGTTGGTATAGTTACCGGCTATTCCTGTAGCGCTCTGTAGCGCTAGGTAGTTTCTGGGCTTTTATGTAGTGCCGCGTAGTTTTCGGGCTTCTATGTAGTGCTGTGTAGTTTCGGGGCTTTCTATGCAGCGCTGTGTAGTTTGGGCCCATCATTGTAGTTCTACATAGTTAGTCCTGAGCTGCATATTTCCATGTAGTGGAGCTATAATTATGCATGCAATTTGCACGCATAATTACGCTGTACGCAGGGTCATTATCAACCATTTTGGGGGTTGTATGTAGTTGTACGGGGTCTTTGACACTTCAGACATCAGACTTTGAGGCTCATAACCTCATTTCTCCCAGTCATTTAATTATGAAAGCTTTGAATACGACCTTCTTGCCAGTGTTGAACCCACGAAGCAAATCCATTACTTGCGCACTCAAACTCGCACTCAACTGGGATGCTAAACAATTGGTGGATGAAAATTGTTGATCCCTAAGGTCCCTAGCGAAGACACGGGTAAGTAACTGGTACTTAGGAAGTGTGAGCTGTAAAGCAATTTTTGCAAAAATGTCACAGATGTGTTATAGGCCACCCGCTTTGTCACACCGTGGACACACTGGAGTGTGTCCACGGTGTGACGTGGTCAAGTGACTTTGGCATGCACAGAGTAACACATCCCTCACAAACGATACCCCATAGTGTTACTGTGGCCATAGTATAGAATGGTCTCTTAGTCTACTTGGTAGTCGACATAATTCTGTATTTTGTCCATATGCGTGAGGTCGCGAGTTCGAACCCGTCGAAAAGCAACAATTAAAATAGCTCTTTGTAATAATAAAATAATAATTTGTATGGTACTTACAACCCAGTTTACATTACTAACGAATATTCAAGCATTGAATGCTATTGAAAGGATTACAATCAGACTTTTCTTGAGTAGCACTCCTCAACTACATAGCACTACATAGCAACCCCCCAACTACATAGCGCTACATAGCAACCCCCTCAGGTACATATCACTACATAAGGGGGGACCTAACTACAGTCACTACAGCCACTACAAGCCCTACGTAGCGCTACGTAGCAGACCCATGGTTTGCCGATGAAGTCCGCAGATCATAAGTTCGAATCTCGCGGAACCACTTTTTATGATAGTTTACAAGTCAATTACATGTCTTCCGCATGGGTGCCAGGAGTATTACAGGCTCAATTTGCTATCAACTTGACTCCTTCCCTTTCCCTTTACATCTTTTAGTAACTTAGGTGTACGGTTGCCAGTGCCAACAAGTCCCAATTGCGAAGCTGTTGATGCAATCATGCAAGCCGTTGATAGGGAGACCCCGGACCACTGCACATTAGAAAGCAATCGACCTGCAACCGCTGCGACGTGTCGGGCCAGTCAGACACATCGGGGACGGTTTAAAATGATCTAATAGAACCTTTGACGCATCCAGGACGCGTCAATTGAGGTGGGCTTTCGAGTTGAATGACGGAAGTTTTGATATTCCAAGACGGGATTAAAATATCGGACCTATAGAGGGGAGGGGTCTGGCCGAGGGGCAAAAAAGCTTCTCATAATAAGTTACGGGAGGCATGAAGAAGGCTGGGGGAGGTGTGGTAAGGGCTCTAACAAGTGGGAAACCTCAATATTTGCTACCCACTCACCTCAGAAGCCGGAACCGGCACAACCATCGAGTTAAACTTACTATGGGAAGGAGAGAGGGGGCATTTGGGATAGGTTGAGTTTAGCTTTATCAATTTATCTGCATCTGAATGAATGGACGAACCGGACCGTTAGTTTGAGGTTTAGAATGAACTGTGGCCTAGGGCCAGAATCCGAGTAAGTCAACTGGGATCCACTGGTACTAACATGCATACCTCAGTGTGGAGTGGCTTACTGAACTCCTGGGCTGCCCCACTCAATTTCCTCTTGATCTTTTGACATGGATTGTTGCCCGCCGAGGCACTCCCATAATTTGAAGCACAAGCCAGTCACTGTTGAAGCCCAGGCTGGATGAAAGAGGCTGTTAGGTGTAGGCTCGCACCACTGGACTCCATTCACATTGATTCAGGGTAAATGAAAGGGTGGAAGTTCAGCATTGCAAAGGATATTCCATTGGGTTCAGTTAAATGCTTAAAGTTGGAGTTGGCGGTGCGGTAAGCCAATTTGGATTTTTCCGCCAAGACCACTTACACTTACTCAAAAGTGAAGTTTTTTTGAGACACCCTAATCTGGAGCCTAATAAAACACGGAATAATTGTCGACCAGAAGGAATGGTGGTACAGGGAGTATACATATAAAATAGTCATGGATTTGGCCTTCAGGTCAAGTAATTGACACAGAAGTTGACATTTGCGTTTGAGTCCAGGATGAATCGATGGATGAACAAATACATGCCGCAGCCGGGCAAGGGCCCATGGATATTGACTCACCAAATGTTGGTCGAATCCCAAGTGGCAGTTGAAAGACAACAGTGGGTCAGAAATAATCTTTCAACACAATAGACATGCTGCCATGCCTGGCTTCAAACAGGCATGTAGGAAGACCGGGTGGAAAGATCGAACAACGTCAAATCAATACTTTAAGCTTGAGGCGGCTTCAATGAAGAGTTGAGAGAATTTGAAGTGATGTTCAAGATTGAACACAAATGAGCCTTGAGTTCAAGTACTGATATTGAATGAAGATACTGCTGGTACAACATGTCTGTTGATACTACCGAAGGAAAGATATGAAGGTTCAGCCAGAGTGACCGGTGTTTAATTGAATCTTGAGTGCCAGGCTAATATTGAACCACGGTAGACCGGTAACCGTCTGTCACAGAAACATTTGTAGAGATTTGAGTGCAACACCCTCTTAGTTTGCCGTAGGTCAAGTCCAGATTGAAGCCTCGACAATGGTTCAAATAGATGTACCGTCAGCTAGTCAACATTCGAGGTGAACCGTTGGTGACAAGTACTGGGAGGATGGATGTAATTATACGTTCACACCCAATGATTTCGATTAATGCTCATCACAAGTTTCCCACGGTTCAACTTCTCATCTCTGGTTATTTTCAATCAATTCTGGTCTTAACTGCCATGAAATCCACTGGGAGTCTATTACTGATCGAATCTGGGACTTCAAGGCTATCATATGAATTCCCTCAGAATTGAGTACACCTGCTGTAGGGACAACCAGATCCCTCCCGGGATATTCGCTTGACTGTCAGATCCAAGCCTAATCCAATGTCGGTTCAACCTGCCTGCTTACACTGTAAATTATCTACTTGTTGAGTCGATGTACTTACATCTCTTCAATCCCTCGCTATTTTGGACCGACCAGCCGACAAAACTCTCGGTCGGAAACCCCTTGTACCGGGGCTAGCCGCTGAATCTTCACCGACAGCTCCCCGTCACAGCTATTGTGCTTTCATTTACCCTGGTTCAACATGAATGCGCGAGTTTACGCCCAATAGCCTCTCTCATCCGGTCTGAGCTTGAAGGCTTCAACAGACTGGCTTATGCTTCAAATTGTGCCTCGGTAACAAAAGGTCAAGAAGAAAGCCAGGGTGGCAGCCCACGAGTTCAGTAGGTTATTACACACTGCGGCATGTATGTTAAATGTAGTACTAGTGGATTCCAACTGATTTACTCGGATTCTGGCCCCTAGGCCACGGCTTATTTCAAACCTCAAACTAACTTAGTCCATTCATTGAGATGTAAATAATTGACAAAGCTAAACCTAACTATCTCAAGTGCCTACCTCTCTTCCAACTCTCTTTCCCTAAGTTTAACTCGACGGTTGCGCCTGTTCCGGCGTCCGTCATCCAACTCAAAAGCCCACCTCAATTAACGCGTTCTGGACGCGTCAAATTGTCTATTAGATCATTTTAAACCGTCCCCGATGTCTCTGACTAGCCCGACACGTCGCCGCGGTCGCAGGTCGATGGTTTTTTATGTGCGGTGGTCCGGGGTCTCCCCATCAACAGCTTGCATCAACAGTCAAAGGCTTTGTCAAAGCTAGGCACCTACTAGGAATCAAAAGATGTAAAGGAAAGGAGGAAATTGGGCCTCTAACATACTCCCACCTATGCAGAAGAGATGTACATAAACTTGCAAATTATCATAGAAAGTAGTTCCGCGAGATTCGAACTTATGATCTGTGGACTTCGACTGAAATCGAAGTGCAACCTTCTCGCGCTTCGTATAACGTGCCTTCTCTTGCCGTTTGCCATTTTTCTCAACTCGCACAAATGTCCGCAGGTTAGTGTACGGCTGTATTCGATGTTACAAGGGTTCACAGGGTTATACTGCGCAGATACACCCGTGACTATCATGTCGCCGTCTCAGGTCTTCAGCACTGGACTACACTGGCGCCTGTGGGCGCACACCCTACTCTCTAAGCAGCCATCGCGGCAACATCAGCGGTGTAGCGGGCCAACTTCAAGCCCTCAACGACGCCGATGCTGGCGCTGACTCACGGGTACAAGGTGCGTGTCCTGCGACCATACCTTCCTCTGCTCTCGCTCACACTGCACCTCGACGCCGCTCACCCTCCCTGCCCTAGCCCTCGTTCCCCGCCCTCTCGTTCCCCCGCCATCGCGTCCGCCGCGGTACACGTGCACATCGCCGCTCCTCGCGCACACGGGGACTCGACCCAGTCCCCATCCCCTCTCTCCACCCTCACCCTTCCCTGCCCTCGCGTACACCGTCGTGCCACGCCCACACCGCACCAGCGCGCACACCGTCGAGTCGCGTGCATGCAGCTCGTGTAACGCAGCTGTGTTATGTGCGTGTGCGCCGAGTCCCCGCTCTCTCTTGTCTCCACCCTCACCTACCCCACCTCTCCCTCGTCTCCCACCCCGCCTGTCCCTTGTTCCCCGTTGTCAGAAACTGAATTCTTTCCCGGCGCGCCCCGGCCTACGGCCCGTGATACTTATCAGTCAGCTGGTACAGCAGTAGGTAGATATAAACCGTACATACCATTCCCTTGCCCTCAGTCTTTGATCCCACTCTAATCCACGAGGGCGGAACGCATCCCCGAGATGCCCGAGGTCTCGAGGAATTACTAATTAGTGAATGTACGGATGGAATGTGGTACCACGGACCTATTGAGCGTCGAATGAACGTCCAAGGGGCCATTGAAGTCCTCTAGTCCAGATGTTGCTTGAGTCGTGTATGTAGTAGACTGGAACGAGGGATGGGTAGTTGAAAGTTGGCTTGGACCTTCAGGCTGAGATTGAGGTCAAGCATTTATGGATAAGAGGTCAGTAGTATGTATGCAAGTGAATGGAAGGTGAGAGGAGTAGGAACTTACAGGTTGAAGTCATGTTGAACGAACATTGACTTGAGTACTTGAGGCAAGTTCAAGTACTATAGTAGATAAGTCAGTGAATGAATGAATGAATAATTACTTGCATCACCTACCTATGAACCATCGAAGCAAGGTCCATGGTACGGACATTGAGATAAGTTGATACACTGAAATACTATCAACCACGTTCAGCAAATTGAATCCAGACCATAGTACCGACATACCTGGCTTCAAACGAGCATAGTAACGCCCTCTGGCAGTTTAACGACGTCGAATTGAATCAAGTATCGAAGGTCGAAAGCCTTGAACGAAGGTCAGTTCAAATACTATCACAAAATTAAATGCCACATACCTGAACTCTATGCTGTTCGGATTGGAAAAAAAATCATATCTCATTTATGTGAGCCGTACCTGTATTTCATGTACTGGGAAGGGTCATACAAGATTTATGGACTCTCCATCACATACTCAAGTGGCCAATCCAAATTTATGAATCCTGGCACAACTTGTGAGCTCACATCATATATATGTGAGCTCGCATCAAATGCTTCGAACCCGCATCAAATATTTGGGAACCTACACATCTTGCTTGGGAACTCTCACATCTTATTTGTGAGAGGCTTGCCCCCACCGTCGGTGGCGAGCCGAGTCTGATCCGTCGATTGCCGTGCGCCGGCTCGGTCCGACTTCCCGGAAACCTTGAACAATGCCCGACGCAACACCGCCGTGGGGCGGGTATGAGGCGGCAGGCCCGGGGACCGTTTGCTGTGATGAGTGGGTACCTCCGCTCATCACCACCGACGGTGGGGGCAAGCCTCTCACAAATAAGATGTGAGAGTTCCCAAATAAGATGTGTAGGTTCCCAAATATTTGATGCGGGTTCGAAACATTTGATGCGAGCTCACATATATATGATGTGAGCTCACAAGTTGTGCCAGGATTCATAAATTTGGATTGGCCACTTGAGTATGTGATGGAGAGTCCATAAATCTTGTATGACCCTTCCCAGTACATGAAATACAGGTACGGCTAACATAAATGAGATATGATTTTTTTTCCAATCCGAACAGCATAGAACTCAAACGACCATAGTTTCGGTCAATCTGGGCTCAAACGCGCGCAAGAGCGCCCTATTGAGGGAATTGAACGATGCTGAATGAACCGTTGAAGGTCAATGAAAGTTAGTTCAAAAAATTCCTGATAAAACATGGAGGGCATACCTGCAGTTAAACGGTCAGAGGTTCGGCCTCCCAGGGACATAATGAATGCAATTCGACATGGTGACGCCCTCTTGAAGGTATTGAACGACACTGAACGAGGCGTTGAAGTTTTAGGATGTTCAAAAACAAGATTGACTTGATTGACATTGAAATCCGAAGCCAAGAAACAGTATGAGAGGCTATCAATGCAAGTGAAAGCCCACCGGCACCTCAAATATTGACAGGTACTTACATACTTTTCGCCACCACTGTATTACGGTGTTCTTACTCTAAGAAGAGTAGATAAGAAACCAGAAAATTGTGTTCATATGTACACCAACACCGGTATTTGAGAGTAATATATGTACTACAATAACCTCTTGGTATCCTCAATTAGCTGCTCAAGCTCTTCCATTTCCTCCTGTTTGCCAAGCTTTTGGTACGTCTTCACCAGATTCTTCATAGCAAGGATGGTGTCAGGATGTTTGTCACCCAAGAGTTGTCTTCGCTTCTGAAGCAGCTCAACCTGCAGGCTCAATGCTTTGTTCAAGTCACCCAAAGTGTAGTGTGTACCTGCAAGGTTGACCATGGCTCTCAGTGTGTCCGGGTGATCCACAGCTAGAAGTTTCCTTCGTTTCTCAAGCACTGGAACCTCAAGCTCCTCTGCTTTTTGGAACTCTTCCAGACCATAATATGTTCGGGCAAGATTCTCTGTTGCCCACAGTGTGTCTGGATGATCTTCTCCTAGAATCTTTGTGCGTTTCTCCAGCACCAGAACCTCGAGCTCCATTGCTTTCTGCAACTCTTCTAGGGTATAATATGTTCGGGCAAGATTCTCCATTGCCCACAGTGTGTCTGGATGATCTTCTCCTAGAAGTTTGGTGTGTTTCTCTAGTACCAGAACTTTGAGCTCCATTGCTTTCTGCAACTCTCCTAGGGTAGAATATGTTCCGGCAAGATTCCCCATTGCCAACAGTGTGTATGGATGATCTTCTCCTAGAAGTTTGGTGCGTTTCTCTAGTACCAGAACCTCAAGCTCCTTTGCTTTCTGGAGCTCTCCTAGCTTATAATATGCAGTAGCAAGAATACCCATTGCCGATAGTGTGTGTGGATGTTCATCCCCAAAAAGGAATTTGGACTTCTCGAGAACCTGTTCAGCAATAGCTTGTGCATCTTTGAACTTTCCTGTATGATAGTATATTTCCCAAAATGCCCTCCTGAAGTCAGCTACTCCATCACAGTTGACAGACTTCAAGAGAACAAGGTGAGGTATAAGCTGCACTGAAGCTAATTCTCTCTCATTGTCTGGAATCTCTATAATGCACATGCCCAATATAGAGCTCATGCATGACTGAAGTGGTGTTTCATCAAGAAGGGTACTCCGACTCCATGCATGGACCAGTGGATGGATGGAAACCAGCCTTACCTTTGCATCAAAGCTGATGAGGGAGTAAGCCTTGATCTCGTTGGTAACATCCAGGAACTTGAGAGAATTCCATTCCCCTGTGGGTTGAACAAAGTGAGAGAGAAATTCAAGCGGCTCCTGCAATTCTTCCCTAGGTGGTGACCATGACCAGGGCTCATACTTTGAAGCAGTGCTGAACATGTCCTCTGAGATCCCGGTGTAGTGTAGAAAAGAGCAGAGCTGTAATAAAGTTGCTGCAAGATAGCTGAGCTGGTTGAAGCTAATCTGCCATGTTGTGAAGACTGTTTGAGCATAGTCATCATGGGACTGAGCAGCCTTCTCGCTGAGCAGTCTGGCCCGATTACTGTGGTACAGAGCCAAGTACCCTTTGAGGTCTTCAGACTTTGAGATGAATGCACCAGCCTGGATAATTGCAAGGGGCAGGTAACACAATTCCTGTAGGAGAAGTCAGTCTTCTGTGTATAGTCTTGTTCAAGTATCTGACCTTCACAATTCCAGTTGCAAGTTTGAGGTTTTCTTCCGAGCTCTCTTTGTTTGCCCTTTTAAGTAGCAAGGTGATTGCATCTGCTTCTTCCATGTCAGACACAAGAGTGTGAGCTCCATAACTCCGCAGCTCAGGATTCCGAGAGGTTATTATGATGTTGCCGTGATTGCACCTTGGGAGAAAGTCATTGAGGTTGATTTTTGGGTCATCAGAATTGTCAAAGAACAAGAGCCATTTGTCGTCGCTAGATTGAAGCCACATTAATGCATCTTGTGCAGAGTTGCCAACACTTTTGGAGACAGCTATACCCTTCAGACCTGTGTCAATTGTCTCGACTTTGCTAGTATCAACAAGAAAGACATTAGAGAAGCTAGAAATCAATTCAGTGGTACTTCATTTTGATTGAGGAAACAGGGAAACCTTGATTGTTCAATGAACTTCAAAGCAATCTGTGTCTTTCCGGCCCCGCCAAGGCCATATAGGACATAAATGTGTTGATTTCCCGAGTCTGTAGCAAAGAATTGATGCATCTTGTCTAAGATTGCCTGCCTGCCTTGAAAGATCCTGGATGGAGGAGGACAATTGTTGATATTCTGAACTGCTTTAACCATGGCAAAACCTAACAATATCAAGCTCTAACCATGAGGTAACAGACAAAACCTACTGGGGGCTGTTACAATGGCATGAATCTCGTTGACTTTGAAGTTGGTCTCAACAATGGCCATCAGCTAGGATTCAATTAGATGAAAACACTGGAGCAGATTTAAGGGAACCTTGCCTTCAGTTTAGAGCACACTCCTTGGATCTGTGTCTGATACCCCACAATTTCCTCTGTGAGGCTGCTTGACTTCAGGAATTCCTTGACTCGTCCCCGAAAGCCTTTGGATTGATCCTGCATGTTCCGGATTGCAAGGATTACTGCTTCGAGGTAGCTGGAATGGCTCAGGTACAAAAACTAGATAAAACAAAGATTCCTGCACCTTTCAAGTTCCTCACACAGGCCTTTAACTTTGACGGCAGCAGTATTCCCATGGGCCTTAATTTGATTGTGAAGAATAGTGATGATTTCTGTCGTACTGTTGCACAGCTCCTCCAGGTCCTCGCGATTCTTCTTCACTGTCTGTAACTCGGGTTATATAGGAAGTCATTCAATTTAGATGCTTTCAGACGCACCGCAACTGTCTCCAAAAGACTCAGCACGGTGCCAGAGACTCCTTTGATGTAGGGAAATGGAGCACATTCTGCTGCCGCTGTGATGGTCTTTGCGGTGAGGATTGCAGGTGTCAGCCAATCTGACTTTGATTTGGGTGGGGCCTTGAATGAGCGCAAAGTTGTTCCTCCTGTTGTGGGAGGTGCTGGGGATCTGGAGGTGGGGAGAGATGTGGTAGACATGATTGAAGACAAGGATGGAGACAACGAGGCTGGTGCACTGCTTCCACAGCTTTGTTTGAATCAGATTGATGTCGCTGTCAGGTCCAAAAAAAAAAGAATCATGTGGCATGTCTCGCTGTGGTGGGTTGAGAACGGTTCATCTCGCTAAATTTCCACCAGCTCATCGAAAAGCAAGTGAGTGTACACCATACACTACTAGGCTGTTGA
>JARKIB010000397.1:0-114614 GCA_029378385.1 Mycena metata | reverse complement strand
CGAACGCGGTGCTGTGGACGTGATACCCCGCAGCGCCGCCTGCGAGTCCGCCACGCACAGAATACAACTTCATGTAAAACAGCACTTTGAATTGACAATTTTGACTGGATTCAGAGGAAGTTCTGAGTGTCAGCGTCAACAGCCCAGGATCAATCAGTCAACAAAGGTAAGCAAGAAATGAGGGTCAACGATTTACGAAACCCCTCTATCTTTTACAAAACGGCTGTAATTCGGAAAAGTTCAACCTGGTCGCAGACAGTACAGACTGTACTTTCTTTCATTAGAGCAGAACCACAAATTTTCAAAGAGACTTACGCTGCTCGGAAAGCTGTGAATGGGAGGAGCCACTTTCAAGCAACGCGTCACGTAGCTGGTCGTAATTCGGCGACTGGTAGATCTGGATGGCGCGCCGTTTCGATTGGGGCGGAGTCCGCGGTACAGAGGGCTGTATAATCAGCTTGCGATGATCAAGGGAGGTTTAATTCTGAACTCACGCTTCTCTGTCGTTTTGAGGATTCACCAACCGACATGGACTACGGGAAAGTGAGAAACAACAAGAGAAAAAAAGGGTGCTAACTTGCCTTTGAAGAACTCAACCCCTTCTGCCGAGTATCAAATCTTGCGGCATTCAAACCATACCTTCGAGGGACTGGCCCAGGGTGGTATTCATCGTCCGAGTCAGAGTGGTCCTTAGAGTCGGTTCGAACAGACTGTGATGAATGCGACTTGAAATTGGATTAAAACTCATCACCTCTCGGGTTGTTCTCTTACCATCTCAGCATCCAGCTAGAAATGTGGGTAAGCCCCGGGAGAGGAAGAATAAATTGAACTCATACATCTTTCTGGGCCAGGTACTGGCAGATTTCCTCCCGCTGCTCAGCATCAATTACCAGTGCAAGCTCAAATGCCTTGGTTGGCTTTTTGAATGTGGCGACACCGTCCTTACCCTTGGGCTTCCCAGTGAGGCATCGGTGGTAAAAGTACGGATCATGAGGTGGCTCTCGACCAAGATCGACCCAGTTAGAAACTTCACGGAGCACAATACGTTTCCAGTCAATCGGGCAGTCATTGAGAGCAAGACAAATGTTGGGGTGCATAGTTTCAATTGCCAGCTGCCGAAGAGCTGTCGGAGAAGAGATTGCGAGAACATTTGGTTTGCCCTCCGATAAGTTCTAGACCCGTGAGTACAGTGTTCAACAAGTCAATCTAGAAACTTACTCGAACTTGTGTACCATCTTTCTTGCCATGAGTTTCATGAAGGACTTTGAATCGCAACGTTATGGTATCAAGATCCATCGGAGAGGGTGTTGAAATATGGGGAGAAGGGAATGTCCCTGCAGCATTCAATGCATTCCCAGAACAACATGTTTGCAACAAGTTCTGCACATGGTTCCAGCTTCCATCAGCCCTTGCAACAGCAGGATGAGGGCTTGTTGTGTAGCTCTATGTTATATGCCTATGATCTATGCCACTATGAATATTTTATGCCGTTAAGCTGTTAAGCTCGGAGCTTCCGGAACTTTGGGTGCGGTTGGAGAGCACGTCATCATGCCAGCGCCGTCCGTGAAGTGGGTGGGGATGGTACTGGATGAGCACTTGAACGGGAAGTCGCATATCGCCGCTCGTGCGGCGTTGGCGGCCAGGATGCTCAACGCATCCATTGCGGTCATGCATTCGACTTGGGGGATGAAGCCAATGCTGATCCGCGACCTGGTACGCGCAACCGTAATTCCATGCGCCGACTATGGGGTGTCGTCTTTCCTACCCCTCCCTCCGGCAGCGTTCAAGCCCCTTGACAAACTCAACAAGTCAATTGCGAAGTGCGTTACGGGAGGATACAAAACGGGAGGATACAAAACGGCGGCGCGGGCGGCTCTGGAAATAGAGGCGGCGATCCTCCCGGCCGAACTCCGAGCAGAACGCAACACCCTACACGTCGTATCAGCGTATCTCACACTCCCCCGTTCCCAACCAACTCCACTCGCTATTACGGAAACGCGATTGCTCAGCTGCCTGAGAACACTAACTCTGTTCGATCCTCCACATGGTCGAACGGGTCCCAGGCGTTCGATGGCCGTCAACGGTCCCAGCTCGCGGTCAGCGGCATCCGCCAGCGAGGTGTCCCGCGGGTGGTTGGAGGGGAGGAGTCTGCCGCGCCGTTGATGCAACGTGGGGGTTAGAGCCGATTTTGGCCGTCTATGCGCCGCCGTGGAGTACGGCGCTCCCCGTTACGACACTAATACTGAACAAAGATAACACGTTGAAGGTCCTGGAGCTGGCGTCGAGTGACGAGCGGGTGAAGTCGGCGATGTGGTATACTGATGGATCCTTGATTGGAGGGGAGAGCGGGAGGTGCAGCGGTGAGGATGGTGGAGGGGGTGGAGCTGGAGAGGATTGTGGTACCGCTGGGGGAGGGGCAGGTGGAGAGGATTGTGGTGCCGCTGGGGGAGGTGCAGGTGTGTGAGGGGGAAGATGGAGGGCTTGGTGAAGGCGACAGAGAGGGCGGTGGGGAGCGGGAACGTGCATATTCTGTGCGTGGCGGACTCGCAGGCGGCGCTGCGGGGTATCACGTCCACAGCACCGCGTTCGGGTCAATACCGGGCGGTCCAGTACGATGGGGTGGTGCGTGAGGCCGCCTTCAGCGCCTCAGTGAGGCGCTGAAGGCGGTACCGCCACCTCTCCATCATCAACCTGTGGACGCCAGCGCATATTGGGGACGATAGGCAACGAGCGGGCGGGACGAGGCGGCGAAGGGCGCGATGGAGATGGAGCCCGGACCCCGCACTCTTTGTGTCCCTAACTACGGTACGGCGCAAGATTCACCTCCAGACATTGGACGAATGGAACGCGCAGTGGAAGAAGTCCACGACTGGCGAACCGCTGCGTAGGATCGACCGCTCCCTTCCCTCCCTTGTCCCCCGCCCCCTCTACAAATCCGACTCTCTCTCTCTCGCAAATTGTCATCCGCCATCGCTCAGCTCCGAACGGATGCATCGCCGCTCAACGCCTATCGACATAAGATTGGCGTGGTCGACTCACCGGGGTGTGAGGCGTGTGGTGCTGCAAATGAGACGCGGGCGCACTACCTGCTGGAATGCCCGCGGTGGGAGCCACTGGCGTCAACCGTTGCATGCGGCGTGGTCGAGAGGTCGGGTTTTTCGGGTCCCTGCATCTCTCACCACTCCTCTCTAAGCCTAAACTCCTGAAGCCGGTAGCCACTTTCGTGGAAGCGACGGGGCGCTTCAAATAATCCAGCTACGTGATTGTTACTTTTTCTCTCTTTTTTCTCTTTCATTTCTCTTCCTTCCCTCCTCTACTATACTTGCATATAATTGGTCAACCAAACTCTGTCATTATACCACCACTGCGATACCGAACCCCTCCCTGCGATACCCGAAGCCATAGACTTAGTTTACTTACATACTGAAACTTTACCGCGATACGACATCTCATCTCTCTTTTTTTGAGTCATAAAATAGGATACCAACACCACCACTTAGATACACATACACCCTTTTAAGAGCACTGCTGTCTTAGCCGCGACCGGCCCACATACAGCTAATAAACTTGATTTATGATGATGATGATACTATTGCTGCAAAGGCTGCACTTAGGTGAGCCTAGTGGAACCTTTAACATACTGAGTACACTTGAACTCATACCAATACATGTACATCACTTGAATACTTTCACATGTAGTGAATTTGATTCTGGCTCGCGCAAACACCGCGAAGGACTGTGGCTGCTGGGTCATGTGACCGCGTTGCCTGTCAAAATTCGGTGGTGATGGCTCGTTGAATAAAGCATGGGGGGTCCCGCGAATAAATTTACTGACCTCATGATAAATTCCCTTAAATCTTGAGGTCAGTCCAGTCAAAGAGGAGTGACAAAGTAGTACTCTTTGGATAATATCTTCCACATATTCGACACCGGATGGAGATTTGTTGATGGTCAACTGATTTTCCCTGCAAATGCATTGATATAATAGCAGACAAAATCCAACTAGCCTCTAGTTACACATGCAAGTGGTACTACATGATGACTATAGTACACCCCCTATGTCCGGTACGCGGCAGTGGCCTGGGTCCGACTGCCCGATAAGGCAATCACCGGCCATCAAACCAGCGTGGTGCTCTGGCTTTCCATACGTAAGTCCCGCCGACATGCGCGGCCACATATACAAAGATGGCATCTCGATTCTCTCGCTCTCTTGTCATTCCCAGAGTCGACTTCTTCTGGACATAGTCCAGTCCCTAGCGAACTGCTTCGTCCTTGCGTAAGTCTCGCCGACATGCGCGGCCACATACACAAATATGCCATCTCGATTCTCCCGCTCTGTTGTCGTTTACAGAGTCGACTTCTTCTCGGACCCTCCCGGTCCTTCCATGTATGTGGCCACAGAACCAGATAGGTCATGTGTTCCTTGTTGGTTCCTTGCCTTCCTCCTTCCTCCTGCCTGTGCTGACGTCTGACGTATGGATCGTAATTATCAAGGCCCCAACATTCCAAGTCAATCCCAAGTTCGCGAAGGCGACTTTGCCAAGAGTCAAACCCTCCTCAAGCCGCACCTAGATGCGGTCTAATTCTTTTTTATTCTTCTTTTCATTATCTTTTTTTCTTCCCCACGTTCCCAAGTATCAGCCACTGTGAATATTATGCTGCACTCATTTGCAACATGACGGCTTCCTTAGCACTGGCGCCCGGTGGGTTCTTCGCTCTGCCTTCGTCCAGAGTTTCATCGCCCAAGATTTGACTGCCGTTAAGAACCACAGTCTGAGTTCGATCATTTCGGTTGATTGCCTCAGCGCAACATGGACCCTAAGATCCCATGACTTGGATTTGTCTTCGAAAGCCGCCTGGGCCAGGCACTATTGGGTACCGACACACTTCGGTGTGCGATAGTCAGGCCCAATTAAAGGAAATAGTTAGAATAGCGACAGTGGTGAGTAGCATCTGTAAACTTGCACCTTTCAGACAGACCGCATTCGTACGGTAGGGTACTGATTCACTGGACGCGCGAGAGTCATACCAGGACCAACGATTATCAGTTTGAAGGTTAAATGCCCTCAAACTGACCAATATCTGATTTTTCCTCGAAGAGGGTCGCTTTCTATTATTATTATTTCAGTTTGAAATTTCCTAAAGCTTTGTCCGAGCGTGGCATCCACTGACGGAACCTCTGTACTGATAATCATCACGATCGGTCCTGGCATACCCAGAAGAAAGGAAGATCTCAAACAGCCGCCAGCTGAACTGCCAGTGTGAACGACCTTCTAGAAATTTCATTGTCGCCCGGCACATCCTATAAATTCAGGACACTGGCGGCCAGTGAGGCCCAACAACCCTGTTCGCAGCATACATCTCAACTATCATGATATTCAACACCATCCGAGGCAAGCATCCTGGAGTGTCCCGCTCAACGCACGAGAGTCTAATTGAATTTCCAGGTCCATTGGTCTTCGCTCTCAGCGCATTCTTGGCCATTCCGTCGATCATGGCGCAGGTAACCTGCGAAATATCCCTTGGGCTCTCAATCAACACCGCTACTATGTCGACCATCATAACGAATATCGAGACCGATAATATAAATCCTCCGCTTGGCAATCCCTTGCTAATCGCTCCCGAGACCTTCACGTTCGTCTTCCAGAATGGAGGAAATGCAGCGAGTTGCATTTTCAACTTCGCCGCCGGCGCAACCGGTGAGGTGGCGCTGGCGACTTGGGCCAGTACAACGCAGGCGATCCTTGGAATCTGTGGCTCGGTCGGCGGATCCGAAGAGATATTTGGCATCAACGGGCTCGAGCTTTTGGTGCAAAATGCTGAGATTGGCTTCGGCCAGTGCGGCGTAACTGCCGAAACTCTTGTTGCGCAATTGGGTCATCCCAATGAACCATCCATGCTCGTTACTGGTGCCGCCGCCGCCAATGGCACAGTTCTATCGGTGACGAAACATTCCATTAATTAGTCGTGAGTCCGAGGTGTTACTCCTTGCCAGACGCTAACATGCTTTAACCCTCTAGCCGGCGTTAAAATTACCATCTGTTGACGGGATTCTGTTGACGGGATTTCGGTTATCGCGAAAAGAATTTTAAAAAATTAAAAAATGGACCGCGTGTTAGTAGTGTACGAGTACCTTACCGGTGGTTATCTTCGATTGCAAATGAGAATGAGAGTGTATGCCATTGGTACAGTTCAACTTGGTTGTATGGTCCGGAGTGTTAGAGTTTTGGTAGGAGGGCAGAAAATTAGGTTCAGACGAAAATTCACCACATAAATCGCACTCGGCCGGAGCGACGTCGACGTTTTAAATCAGCCATAGAACTCGAGTACTCACATTGCGCGGGAATTGAGGTTGTGAGACTCCAGCTATTATATTCTTCGTGAGCAACAGTGCACGGCGCTGGAGCAGGGAAAACATAAACCCAACAAGAAAAGAAAGAAAAAGCAAACCCACAAAGACACGACAAAGTGATACTCTAGCAGTGAAGAAAGGGATAAGACGGCACGGTGACAAGACAAGGCGTTGGGAGGCGACATGATCGATGGCGGGCCGTAGGCGGATTGGATCAATATGAAGTGGATCATGGTGCCACTGTGGATGACGCTCGAAGCATTGATGACTGAGGAAAGGATAGAGGCTGAAAGAGCTGCGCAGGACAGAGTGAGGTCGGGAAAGTGCGGCGATGAGGAGAAAACATCGAGCTAGAGACTTCCTTGTTAGTTCCTCGCTTGAATCGAATTGACGACTAGTCTCTCGTAGACAGACGCTACAACAAACCTCACTCGTACCTCGCGTGTTGTAGTCTGTTCACTAGGGGGATCAATTGATCGCTACTCTGCTTATTACCAATCATGAATTTTCCCGGATGTTGAGGTGAGTTTTTCGACGCGTTTTTCGTCAATTTACGGGTGCCCTAACATCCAGGATGTCGGCCAAAGTGTTCTCTCCAGCGAAATTTAGTGTCCAGGCTTCAAGAACAGAGATGCCGAGATTTGATGCCCGGCATGCCGACGGCATCGGCCGAAGCCCGAAATGCTGGTTCAAGCGCAAAGGTGGAGAAATAAAAAATTCTGAGGAACCAGATACCTTTATAAGGTAGTGAAGTATACCGATTTATTTGAATTTTTACTCCTGGAGGTGGCATGGAGCAGTGTGAAGGGAGGGGGAAAATGATTTGTAATCACGCGCCAAAAGATTGGTAATAAGCAACCTACCCTTCAACCGGGGCGCGATCAACTACAGACTAATTGACGACTCGGAATGATCTCGGACACGTTGGACGTCGAGTGAGCGCTGGCGGCGTCGGACAGTGATGCACATGTAATTGACTGGTTACCACACGTAGCAGAAACAAGGAGAGGAAGCAAATCGACTTGAGGGCAACTTGAGGGTCGGGAGCAAGTCGGGAGCAAGGGCTGAGCGTGTGAGGCGGATCACCGGGCCGTTTCCTTGTTGATGCATCACAGTCACTCACTGCGTTCCGGGGGGTCCTAGGCTGAGTCAGTAAAGGTGAATGTAGGTGTATGTAGGTCAGCGTAGTCGGCTACAATAGGTCAGTGTAGGTCACCTACGTCCACCTTGACGGCGATCAGTAAAGGCGGATGTAGCTCAGCGTAGGTTAGTGATGTCGCGGGCCCGGCCCAGGCCCTCAGGCCGAGCCGAGCCGGGCCCGGGCTTGGTCAAGCCGAGCCGAGCCCGACACAAGGCTTGGGCGGGCTCAGGGCTCGGGCTTGAGAAATGCCAGGCCCGCCAGGCCTCGCAAGCCCGGGCCTGGATATATATGGCCAAGAGTGTGCCGATGGCGCGCAGCGTTCACGGCACTTTGGCTTCGGCGGCTTCGGTGCCGTCATATGCCGAACTTTATAACGCGAACCTGTCGTTCGGCTCGTCGCCACTGGCGAATGGTACAAATCAATGCCGGCAATGTTGACCGACCGAATTGCAGCGGCGTTCAATGTTCAGAACAGCCGAAAAAACCCCCAACTTAGTCGCGGGGACATTTGGCACCTTCTACTCCTATATAATATACATGTACCCTAGCATACTATTTTTTTACTTTGGCTACGAGAAAGCCTGGGCCCAAGCCCGGGCTCAGGGCTTCAGGCCCCGCACCCAGGGCTCGGGCTCGGGCCTGGAGAATTTGAAGCCCGAGCCCGCCCAAGCCGAGCCCGAGCCCGGGCATCCAGGCCGAGCCGGGCCCGCGACATCACTAGCGTAGGTGTACGTAACTCACCTGAGCTGGGTATATTTAGGTCGGCGTAGGCGATCTGTATCACCTACGCCCACCTCCATTCACCTCAGAAAATTGGGACCATTTGTTGTCAATACTAGTTGTTGGAGGTGATAATTGGATATGTTGGTCTCAGTATAGGTCACTACATGGACCTACATTTACCTACATACACCTTAGCTGACTTTGACTGACCTACATTGACCTACATTGACCTACATTGACCTACACAGATTGTACGTAGGTGGGTCTCAGTGTAGGTCCATGTAGGCCCCTGAACTCAGGCTGAGTCTAGGAGGCCCTGGAACGCAGTGACTGCATCGCCACACTTGGCTTCATCCTCTCCTTCCATCTTGCTTCCATCTCGATTCTCGATTTCATGACCCACCTGGCTAACGAGCGTATCCCTCTTGACTAAATGATATGCGCTCCAAGTGGTGCCTATGTAGGGCGAATTGGCCTTAAATAGGCGGATCTGAGATCCGTGGGCAGATACTGAGATACGTACATCTCTAACGTTTTATAGAAGATAGGTCTCTAACTAGAGTGATTTATTTTCTTTCAACTGTGCTCGTTTTTTTCTAGAAACACCCCAGGCTGCGGTGGACTACTAGTAATGTGGTGCGTAAAATTGGGTGTATTCAACGTGCTTAGAAGGTAAACTTCTCCCCAATGATCCGCTCCGTGACCTCCCAGAGCTTAGCCCCGTTTGCGGGGTCAGAGCTGTGGGGTGCAATATTCTCATTGGCGACAACGGTCTCATCGATGTATGCACCGGGAACCGCTGGGGCCAAACTCATTAGCTGCGAATATCGCCGGACGAATAACTCACCATCGAGGCGAGGGTCAAAGGCGGCCATGACGGTGGTCGCAGCGCCCTCGGGGATTCCCTTCCAGTTGAACGCCTGCATGTTGGGTTGCCCGTCAGCGGTGAGCATACCAGCAGCTTTAAAGTCCGCCTGCGACTCCTCCTTTTGGCTGATATTCGTGAAGATGGCTGAGAAGGATGATCAGTTGCCCCCGTGCGAGGAAATTAATGATATCGCACCTCCGGGCGACACGCTGTAGGCGTTGATTTTTCCCTTGGAGCGCTTTGAGAGTTCAATGGCGTCGATGACGGCGGCGGCCTTAGCCGCGAAGTACGCGCTCAAAGCGGTGTGTTTTTCCGCGACGGGGTGCTCCAGCTGCTCCAAGTCCACACCAGTGCCCGCCGCATGAACGGAAGAGCTGAGGAAAACGACACGTGGGATATAGCCCGACGAGCCAGCGGCGAAAATTTTGCCAAGAATGAGCTTAGTGAACAGGAATGGGGGGCGGTGGCGATCTGAGCCTCGAGATTGTCCGCAGTCAGCCTGAAGGCGGCGATGGAGGCCGCGGCGTTGTGGATCGTCACCTAATTCTCGGCTCAATACGAGGGGGAAAAAGTTAAACAAACGCACAACGAACGTGGATGGGCTCGGACCAGGAGATGACCTCTGTGGCGGCTCTGCGAACGGAGGCAAGGGAAGATAGGTCGATTTGCAATTTGCGGATGTTGGCGTGTGGGGTCTCGTTCTTGATGGCCTCCTCGGAGAGTCGCAGACTAGAAATAAAACTCGGCCAACGGGGAATAGATGCATAGGAATAGCAGTTACCGTTCAGCGTTGTACCCGGTGATGATAACGAGGTTCGCGTGTTTTGCAATGACGCGGGCCACCTCAAAACCAAGCCTGTTGATCGAGGTTCCGGTGATCAGGACTGCATAAAGAGGAGATGCGTTGGAAACGTTATGCATAAAGCAAAACCTACCATTTTTGTCTTTGATCTCCTCGGTCAAGGCGGTCGCGACCTCCTCGGCGGTGCTGGTGGGAGTGAAAGTAGAGAAAGACATTCTTGGTTGGTTGCGTTGGTTGGTTGAACGGGACGTAAGAGTGAATGCAAGAAGAGCACCCGATTCCTTGAGGACTCAGAGGCCTCTTATATACATGTCTATAATGTATCAGTCAGCTAGGAGCGATGAACATGAGTAAGAAATGTTACCAAGATGACAGCGAGTGCGATGAGTGAGCACCGCGAGCCAGAGCACGGAGCCAGCTAACTAAGTCGGTGATCCGAGTCGCCGTCGATTCGCCGATCATGTATATCGCTTGCCTCCCGCGCCTCCTTTCGCTGCCCACCCACTACAACCCTGAGTCTTGGCTTTCGTTTGATATGGTTAGTACTCATCCGGAAGCCTCACTCACAGGGAACCCAGAAACACCGTTTCAGGGCTCTTCTTCTCGGTAAAGACCTGTTGCCAGTATTCCTTTCAGCTTTCTTTTGACTTCGCTGAGTAAGAACACAACAAATAGCAATCGGCATGATGATACAACACGCTGGTCCTGACAAAGCCTGTGCGAAAATTGGGATTTTCTTGCCCAAATGTTGGTTTTTCTAGGCGCGAACCCTTGGACAGGAAAATGTTGAATTATGATAATTATTGTATTTGCTCCGTTCGCTCGGTGTGAATGGTAAATAATTTACAGGTTGAAACAGGGTCCTGGACCACAAGGACTGCTCCAATTGAGCCAATAATAACACTGTGGGTCCGTCTGATAGTTGCTTGCTAATTGAACCAATGATAATAATGTGGGTCCGTCTGATATCAATGGTTCCATCCCTCCTTAGGCTCTTGCTTCACTCAAGAGCGCTGTTCTAAGGACCCTATCGCTCTCTTTATAAGATTACGCCTGTCTGTTTGAAGCTTTTTAAGCTCGGCTGATGGCATCGTCATTTCACCCGCGGCATCTCTGATCACACACGCGGAAAATTGTGGCTTGACCGCGCCGAGCGGAGCCGCGGAACTCCCGCCTCAGCACAACTTAACAGCTTTATTTTCGAACTTAAACCACTCGAACACATGTATCGTACAATACGTTGATAAGCCGTGAAAATGAACGCCGGTGAAAACTCACTTTTTCACTACTTCTGGCTTTGCACACACGCGTATCGAGCCGCTAGCAGCAAGTCCTGTTGCGTAGCGCTGGCACTAGATTTGCAATGGTTAATTGGGAACCGGCTGGACTATGGGAGCAGAAAGTACATACTGCCGCAAGTCGTTCAAACAGCACTTCAGGATCTGCTAGTACTTCAAAGACAGGAACGCGTCCTTTGCAATGAGCCATGTATCAAAGGACTTAAGGAATATCCACTCTGGGGACTTCAGGATTGACCGAGGAACACCGAGTAGTACTTGCGGCAACGCAAGTAACACTTACGGCTGTTGTCCATTGTTATGACAGAAGTGCGCGACACGTATGATCACGTGACACTCGGGACTTTCGGACGAACAAGTCGGAGCCGGGTTTGCCGCAAGTCGGGAATTGCCGACTTGCCGATCCGCGGTCACACATGCCGGAGGATCAAAGTCCGAAGTTGGACTCGCATCAAACAAGAACTAGGAACCCATATACGGAGAACGGGGTGTCTACGGAAAGCTGGAGACAGCCACAAGTCGAATCTGAAGACAATACTCGAGGGAGAACGAAGTACACTTGAGGCTTGTCGGAAGTGCTGCTCAGTCAGCCTTCAGAGGAGAATCAATTGTTAAGGGGATTAATTCGCAACTAGGGGGCAGTCAGCCGTCAAGAGGCTCCGTTAATACCCGAAATCAATACAATTATACGACATGTGATACCAGATATTTGACTACATACCTTCCTAGGATACCCGAGGTCAAGTAATCAACGTAGTGTAAGCTATAATAGAAGAGTATATAAGGAGGACGGTTCTGGCATGTACGGTACTGAATAACACCCTAGCTAGTAGGCGTCTATCACAGAGATAGGCTCTACGTTGGTGGGATTTGGGACTTGTCACCTATTACCTACTTCAGGATTGGAGTTAGTGTTTGAATTTACAAGTTTCGGTTTTGGATACTACTTCAGGATTTGAGAACACGGCACCTCAGAACACGGCACGCACTTGAGAACACGGTACTAGAACACGGCACGCACTTGTAGAACACGGTACTTTCGAACACGGCACCTCAGAACACGGCACCTCAGAACACGGCACTTTCGGCAAAACACACACTATCTGTCAGCGACAGCCCTGGGTCGGCTTGGCGGTAAAGCTGAAACGGAAATAACCCGGCCGGGACCTTTGTGCGAATAACCCGGTCAGAACCCGGGGCGAACTCCGTAGGGGATCGAGCGTCGAAATGCCCCAAGCGAGGGACGAGGTGCGACGAGGATCTACCCGAGGAGGAACCCGATAGGACCCGAAGGCGGTATAGTACGCGCCTAGATATCCCTCGTTGGATAATCGAAGCGAGGATGAAGGATAGTATGCTGGGAGTTGGAAGAGAGGTTTGAGAAGACGCGTCGTCGTTGCCAGGCCAAGGTAAGCTGGTATTAGACGAGGTAGAATCTAATGTACATGTAGATTCTACCCTAGTTATATACTACTTTGGTTGCTATGGACCGAATTAATCGTCTTCCCATAGAAACCACAGGGGTCTCGCGATCGTTGGTTTGAATATGATCACAAGGTAATTGGCTTTTAGGGTTTTGACACTTGAAGTGTCGATCTTGTCCCCTGGCGATGGCGTGTCGTTTAGGGTTAATATCCCGGGTTGTCCTCGATCGTGGCCTCCTAGATGTGTTGCCGGGTTGCACCGGAGCATACCGGGTTATAAGCGTTCCTGGCGTGATCTGTCGTTCTAGGGTTAATAACCCGGATGCCGTCCGATTATCGTTACTTGGGTCAATAACCCGGATTGTATCGGGAAGTCCGGGTTTCGCGGGGCGTGTGTGAATCGAATGAAAAGGTGGTGAAAAGCCCGATTCATGACATCACCCCCCCCCTTCAAGGTCGGTGTCCTCAACGACTCTGGCGCGATAATATTTCCGTCTCATTCCTCGATTTTCCCTTCAACTCGAAGAACCCGGGCGATAACCCGGGTGTCCTGGACATAATTGACTGCATCTTGATCGCCGATCGTGGGTGTCAGGTGACATTTGTGGGTCCTTTCGGCATAGGTCCCGCGGAAGCAGTCCGCTTCTCCTGTGATCGCCGTCGGTGCCTCACGTCCAACTCTATTTTGCCGACGTCGTCCAGATTTGGAAGGTTTCAACCCCGCGCTTCCATTCGATCGCGCTGCGGGTTCTTCGCGCCCCTGGGCTCGGGATATGTCTTAACAACCCGGGGCCAGGGGCGGGGATCTCCTGCCTTTCCTCTCCCCCCATGTCTGCTCCCCTCTCTCCCCCCAGGCGTTACGTCCGCCTCTGCGTTCTCGTCGTTCAGCTCCACCACTTTCCGCACCCCCCGATTCCCCGCAACATTCTGCAGCCTCGGCCTCCCCTAAACCTTGATGTCCTCCACTTGTTCGCATCACAACGCCCTGTCTGGTTCGCGCCCCCTCGCGCTCTGCCTGCCCTATACGAGTTTGGCTGGGACCCCGAGAATCCGGACGCTGTGCGTCCGTATTCAGGTCCCGAGCCCGAGACTGCAATTTCTCGCGACTTCGCCCCCCCGTTTGTCTCCGACGCGAGTCCTCGCGCCGTCGACCCCGACTTCGTGCGGTGGATTTTCAATATGGATCCCGGTCCCGTTCGCGGATTACGTTTGGACCCGCCACCCCATCGGTATCTCTCTCCACGTCGCCCCCTCGGGAGTTCCCCCTTGTCCCTCCCGACGAGTTTCTCGTTGGCGGACGTGGCTCACGAGGCGTTCCTCTCGTATGCTCTCTTCATGTGGTATTCCGTGCAGATTCTCGGACCCCACGGCTACCAGGTGTTGGTGATTTGGGCGCGCCGTCGCGAGGGCCACAACTATCTGTTTCGTTACGCCGCGGACCTCCCCCCCATGGACTTGGCGGCGCGTCTCCACCACGAGATGGACATCTTGGCCGCCACCATTGAGCTTTTCAACGGGGATCCCGTCACGAATGCAGAGGAGTTGTTGAATCGAGTCGTACGTCTCCCTTCTCTTGTTTCGTTGTTCGCTGTTGCTGACCTAGTCTTGGATATTCTAGTTGCGGATGGAACACTTCCTCTTCTTCCTATCGCAGCACGGGACGCAAGTCGCGTACTCGCAAGAGTACGAGGCTTTGATCGATTCGGCCATCCATTACATGCAACCGACCTGGGACTCGGACCAGCGACTCCACGAATTGCGACGTGTCCGCGCCCGTGTTGCGCGTCGAAGCCGCTTCATTCATCCGCGTGCGCCCGCGACGATCCGTTTGCTTCCCCAGAACTGGGAAGACCCTCGTATCCCTGCGCCCGGTCTTATCTTCAATGAAGATTCGGTTTTCTTCGATGCTCAAGGCATGCTGGAGGCTTTGGATGGTGTGTACTTCCCTCCCTTTCTTCTCTCGTTCGTCGTACTGACTCTCCTTGCTGTAGGTCTGGCGGAAGTTGGCGACAACGGATGCCCACTGGATGACTTGGATCTTTCGGCCACGAGTGCGATTCTGGAGGGGGTCGACCTGGACGTCTTCATTTCGGAGAGTCTTCTGGATCCGCGGGAGTTTCACGGGGCGAGTATCCCTCGCTCTCCGTCCCCTCCTCCGCGTGTTCCTACTCCAGTTCCCCCTCCTCCGCCTCCGCCTCCGCCCCCGACCACAGTGGAGCCGTGGCTCCTGCAGGATTTCGTCGAGGTCCCCCCATCCAGTCCGCCGTCGTGCTACGTCGAGATCCCTTCTCGGCGTCGCAAACGCGCTTCTTCTGTGATTTCGATTCCGAGCGATGAGGGGGACATCGAGCTGCCCCCACCCCGCCGTTCTTCCCGTCCCCACACTCCGGCCGCCCATCGCCATGCGACCCCTCCAACCGTGCCTCGCACTTCCCGTTCCTCGAAGCCGCCCCCTCACAAGCGTTCAAAGAAGACGGCGCATCCGGAGGATCGAACTCCTCGCACCTCGCCCCGACTCCGCCCGGATTCCACGCGCCCGCCCGTGTACTTCGCGAACGAGAGTCACCGTCGCGTTGGCGCCGTAGTGCGTCAACTGCGCCCGGGCTGTCCGGGCTGTGGGGTTTCTCGCTTCTGCACGGAGGACACGGACCCCAACGAGGGTCGTTCCAACAAACCGCGGACGTCGTGTTATCATTGCGCGGCGACCCATGTGCGGTGTTCCCCTTGGCGTGCTTTCAGCGAGGCCTTCCACGATTGTGACGAGCGCGCGCTGTCGCGGTTCTTCTTCGAATTCTGGGAGCATCTGGGGGGTGGGCACTACCAGCCTTTGGAGCCGGACCCCCGTGTCTCTAACCTTCATAGGTTAGGTACGTCTCTAGTTCCGTTTCTTCTCTCTTCTGCGTACTAACTGTTCTTCTTGGACAGCGCGGGATTATTCGTACCGCAATTTCCTCTACGAGTTCTTGCCGTTGCAAAACACCGATCGGTCGTTCCGTCGTCGCCAAAGGAAGGAGGAAAAGAAGGAGTCGGAGAAAGAGGTGGAGGGGAGTGTGGGGGGCCCGCCCCCTGCGCGGTCTAGCGGGCCCAAAATCCGCATTCCGCCCTTGCGTCCTCGTCCCGACGTCATGGAGGTGGAGGAGCACGACCTCCCCATCGCCCTCGACCCTCGCAACTTCGATTCGAACTTGGAGCCCACTCCCCTGCCCTCGCAGCAGGCGTCTTCCAGTCGTGGTCCCGGTACCGCCTCCCACGCGCCTGCCGCCTCGGGTTCTCCTCGCCCGCCCGCCGCCTCTCGTGCCAGCGTCCCAGTGGGTCCGAGCGATGCGAACGCCTTCCGGCTTTCCCTAGGCTCTGAGGATTCCTTAGGGGCGGACACTGATGCCCTCACCGCCTACATGCAGTCCATCCCGGAGGACATGCGCGTTCCATTCTTGCAGCGCATGGCGTCCGTTGCCCAGGGGGCACTGGGGAATTTGGGTTCGGCGGAGAAGCCAAAAGAGGATCGCAAGGGGAAGGGGAAGGCGCGGGAGTAGAAATGGTTTTATTGGTGGGTTGGTGTTTGTGCTGGGACTTCCGTAGCCCAGTTCATATCTTCGTTTATCTTTGTCGCTCTTCTTTTGCTTCATAAATGTATGATTATTTGCTTCTTCGTCGTACGTTCGAGGGACTCGTTTTAAGTTGTTCAAGAACCTAAATGATATTTCATCGAATTTCGCCTGACAAGTTGAACCGTGGGAGGGGAACTGCCGAAAAGTAGATAAGATTGGATTGGTAAGGGAGGATAAGATCGGGTATCGGTGCGGCTAGCCGCGGGTATCTCCATTGAACCTTCTTCTTCCTTTTTAGGCTGGTTCCCCATACATTGCCCCCGCGTCCGTCCGTACTTGCGGCGTATTCATGGTCTCGGGGTCCCTTCTTGCCCGGATTCTGTCGACGTAATCCGGTACAAGGTGTGTCATGCGGGTGAAAGGGTCGACAATGAAAAGGTCGTCCAGGAACGAGCGCACGGGGATGTCTTCCAGGGGAGGCATGTCTGCGCAATCGTCCTGATCGGGTCGGGTTATCACGATCCTCTCGTGCCCCTGCCGGAGGTTGTTCCTCCTCGGGTTGCGACGTGCTCGGGCCCTTGTAGGATAAGCCGGTCGTGCGCGGGGTCTGGCTAGATGTGCTAGCCAGAATCCGAAGGCGCGCACAGAGTCGCGCGTGGTTCGGATGAACCAATGTTCGTCGTACGGGCGTTCGTGTCGTCCCCGCTGGCGGGGTAGGTTCCGGCGAGTCTCTCGCGCGAACCATACCGCGAGGAGTCCTGCGATGGCTACGAGTGCCACAGGCCACAGGCCATTCCCGGATGGCTGCCTGGTAGCACTTCCTCGTCCGTTATCCTGTATATATATGTTCATCTGCATGATCTCGGGTTGTTCTTGACGGTTGTTGCGTAGGTCGGGGCGGGTAGATTAGATTCTACCTTCTGTCAGCGACAGCCCTGGGTCGGCTTGGCGGTAAAGCTGAAACGGAAATAACCCGGCCGGGACCTTTGTGCGAATAACCCGGTCAGAACCCGGGGCGAACTCCGTAGGGGATCGAGCGTCGAAATGCCCCAAGCGAGGGACGAGGTGCGACGAGGATCTACCCGAGGAGGAACCCGATAGGACCCGAAGGCGGTATAGTACGCGCCTAGATATCCCTCGTTGGATAATCGAAGCGAGGATGAAGGATAGTATGCTGGGAGTTGGAAGAGAGGTTTGAGAAGACGCGTCGTCGTTGCCAGGCCAAGGTAAGCTGGTATTAGACGAGGTAGAATCTAATGTACATGTAGATTCTACCCTAGTTATATACTACTTTGGTTGCTATGGACCGAATTAATCGTCTTCCCATAGAAACCACAGGGGTCTCGCGATCGTTGGTTTGAATATGATCACAAGGTAATTGGCTTTTAGGGTTTTGACACTTGAAGTGTCGATCTTGTCCCCTGGCGATGGCGTGTCGTTTAGGGTTAATATCCCGGGTTGTCCTCGATCGTGGCCTCCTAGATGTGTTGCCGGGTTGCACCGGAGCATACCGGGTTATAAGCGTTCCTGGCGTGATCTGTCGTTCTAGGGTTAATAACCCGGATGCCGTCCGATTATCGTTACTTGGGTCAATAACCCGGATTGTATCGGGAAGTCCGGGTTTCGCGGGGCGTGTGTGAATCGAATGAAAAGGCGGTGAAAAGCCCGATTCATGACACTATCGGCCACGAGTCGTTACATTGTTATAGTTGGGAAACTTAAATCTATTACATTGAATTAGCGCGTCTTTGGGATCTTTATCCTAAGGAACACTTGTTCTCCACGCACATACACAAGTACCCTTTTTGCGATTGTCTCAAGACAATCGGACCAAGAGTGCACTTCCGGCAAAGATACACTTAACTTGCGGCTCCCTTGAACCTTTTCAGTGTTCAATACAACCCGACCTCGTCAGAGGGATCTATCGCTAGTACAGAGAGTAGAGTTTGTAGGGTTTTGGTTGGTTGTTGTGGGTTTTTAGTGTTGTTTCTGCATCACTTAGAAGCTTGCATTCAGTCCCGTCGATCCTCAGAGCATCCGTCTTCTCAGCCATAGACACTGAGCCACCCTTTCAACGTGACTACATCCTTTGAACAAGCCGGAACGACCCACAAATTGACTACACATTCCGGGATCCCCCGGTACGGCCATGCGTAATCCCACCATGGTGACGCCGCTCGCCCGGGACGGGGAAATCAGACCCCGGAGGCAAGGTCAAAGGCGTCGCGAAGACCGTGACTTCGAGCGACGGCACGCTCGACAAATCAACGACCTCGCCGCCAGCCTACCATCCCCATCAGTATCACGCAAAGTGCAGTCGAGTCATGGGACGAACGAACCTTTCGCACGCGCCAGTGGAGGTTGTGCGTGAGGTACGGTTCAACAACGTTGGGCTCCAAGGAGCCGAGGCCAGAGTGGTCCGTGATTCCATCATCCAGGTGCACGAACCCCTCAACCTCCGCGTCCCGGTGTGTGCGGCAGTTTGCACAGCGGTCGGGGACACTAAAGGCCGCCGAATACTAGTTAGTAATTACCCGGGAATATGTCATTGCGCGCACCTGTTCGCAAATACGTGGTGCGCACCCACAAAGTTGGGACTCGTGCGCCACTGCGTAGGATCGTCCGGGACGGCCCCAAGGAACAGGAGCACAGAGAAACTGCCCCCAACCTCGTACTTCTTGACCTGGATCCGCGCAGTCCAATCCCAGATGATGCGCTCCGCGGCGTTATGAGGTACCGCAATATTAGTATCGCTGTTATGAGGCACCGCAACGTGTGCACCCCCATTATGAGGTTCCGCAACGTGTGCAAGGTTGGCCTGGACATGAGGGGCTGGAGCGGCGGAAGGGGTGGAGTGAGCGGGTGCAGCAGCCGCATGAGCACTAGCTTGAACAGCAGCTGGTTTCGCAGCCGCAGAGATGGCAGGTGAGGCACTCGGAGCGGAGATTGAGGAGAAGATCGATCCCCCGTAAAGTTGGTTCACTTTCTGCGCGATGGCGGTGCGCACCGCGTTGGGGTTGTTCATGTTCAGCCCGTTGAATTCAGGGTACGTATACCCGACGCTGGACGTCGCGGTGACCTCTGAAGAGGCCCAGTAAGCGCTCTCCGAGCTCCAGAACGGCGTCAAGTCTGCGTGGTCCGGAGTTCAGTCAGCGGAAACTTTTGTTAGATACTCACTGACCAGTCGTCTTGTCAACCCGAGTATCCGGAGGAATCGTCCACGTTCCTCCCGTCGCCTCGCCGGGGGTGACCCACACGCCGGGATTCAGTGCAGACCAGAGGGAGAGCATACGGTCGACGTTGCAGTGGTGCAAGAAGAAGATGGGGTCGAACGCTGATATCATACAGAAAATTCAATACTCGCCTCGTACAACAATGATTCAGAGAGATCGTGACGTACCCGCAACGGAAGGGTCGGACATCTGCCCGTTCCCGCCCACGTCAGTGTGAATACCATCATGGATGGCCTCCAGGCTGTTGCTTGTGCTCCCGCCGTCGCCGGGCGTGTGGTTACTGAACGCGGGCCAGGTGTGAACCCGCGTGAGGAGGTTGTATGTTTGTGTCTTCAGCTGGCGTTGTACGCTCTTCATCGTCCTATACGGGAATTAGAAACATTACTGTCAGCACAAACGGAAATCCTGGGCACTGCGCCGCATACCTGGTAAGCTCCGCCACGTTGTCCTGTGCATCGGGGTCCGTGCTGTCGGGGTGGCGCAATGTGGTTGGCCAGCCGCTGTAGGGATCGGGAAAGGAAGGATCGATGGGGTGGAAAGTGTAACGACGGAGCGGATTGTCGACCTGGGTCTTCTGTCCATTTGGCGCGATGATAGTCACCTTGGCAAGCGATATGACCTCGGCCGGAGGCACAGAGTTCTTCGCCCAGTCCCAGTAGGGCTGGCGCAGCTCCAGCGCCGCCTTCTTGAAACGGTCTTGATCAACAGTGTACGTGGCTGCAATGTTGATCGCCGCAGCCTGCAAGACTTGCTGCAGGACAGTGACAACCGTCAAGACCATGGTGCATTGATCAAAGGAGAACTTGCCTCGAAGAGAAACACATACGGGCGGTGGAAGGTCGGGAATAAGACGTTCCCGTGGGTGCAGTATCCTTGCCACGCATCGGGGTCGGTTGGATCGACGGGCTGATCGCCGGCGCCATCCCAGGGTTGGTACGGGAGGCCGTGGATTCCCGCCATGGAGAAGAACGAGTTGACGTCCGGTTGCTGCTGGCCGTAGATGTGTTCTGCAGTCGATTGACGGTCATCTAAGGTAAGAAGAAGAGTAATGAAATACTCACGAAGGGCTTGGATATAGAGCGAAAACTTGTCTTCGATCTTGACAAAGTCGTTGATTTCAATGCGGTTAGGCGCGGCGGCACCTTGGGTACTGCCACCCTTAGCACCAGTGACAATAAACTTGGACATGTGGAAAGTGTTTACTGAGAGGATGTTGGAGAATGAAGGACAGCGACAGTAAAGGGAGCACCTTTATACCCTTGCACATAGCCTTTCCCAAATGCTGATGCGGGGTATGCTCCGCCGGGTGCGGATTTTACTGTAATGTGGTAGGCATCACGGAGCAAGTACCTTGCCATAAATATCGACGGAAAGGAGTCCATCGCACCTTGAGCGGATTCGACGACCGCTGTTGGCGCAAGTGGAAAAGCCTGGATGATTAATGTATCGCCAGCACGAGAGTCCCAATCATGTTCGGCGGGGGAGTAGCCTGGGTCTCAGGCCCGATCAGTATTGAGGCATGAGGGTAACGCACCGGCGGGCGGAAGTTGAGGGGTGACATGCGAGCTGGATGCCGACATGGAGAGAAGCACAGGAAGTAATAATGGCAGAAGGTGCCAAGAGTTCATCGGCTAAAAACAATGTGAACGCGGGCAATTCAGGGCATTTTTCCGCATTGGGTTGGCCTTGGGCGGTAAGTACTAAATGCCGCGCACGCCCCACAGGAGTCCCACGGGACATTAACAGGGACGCCGCCTCGATTGACGTTAATATTGTTCCTGTTATAAGTATTCGTTCCATTCTCCTACCCCGGGCCACCAAATACGGCGATCAGTACCACATGCATGATGACTTCCAGTTTTTTTTAGTCACCGCCCAGCCCGTACATAGTCTGGTCCGGCGTACCACGGCGGCGTGAGAAATGGGGTCAGCTTTGCGGCAAGTATAGCAAATCCCATCCGCGCCTCCACATAGACAGCGGCATGGAGCGGGCAAAGTGGAACTAGAAAATGAGCATGGAGAAGCAGCTGTTGAGTTTATGGTGTTCGCAAGGCAGGGAATAGAGCGAACCGGGATTTGAGAGGTGTAATAGATCAGCGCCCAGACCACTGTAGGTGGGGCTATGAGCCGCCAAGCCGCCAATAGCTGGGGAACATGTGGACTTACGACGCAGCAGACAATGGTGCGTCTGTTGATGTTGGATGCAGTGAACGGTCAATGCTTTGGGATGAGTCCGACGGGGTCCTACAAGGAAAGTCGTTAGCGTCGGCGAAAGGCTGTGGCATCGCGGAACTAGAGATGTGAAAGGTTTAAATTGGATGGCCCCGAGTCGAACGGGGGAATCCCGCTTCAGTTAGTGCGTATTATTTCTAATTTAAAGTACTTGTCGCAGGTGCACGCCGCGTGCCCCGGGTGTTATTGACTTCAAGAAAGCGTCTGGAATTTGGTTGGTTGAGTCGATGGTTGAGCTCACTTAGGGCGGAACTCAAAATTTCGAGAGCTTGAAAGCCGGACGACGACTACTATCTGTTAACGGCATTCCGCAGGACCGGCTGTGTAACAATGTTAGCAATATCGCGCTGGGCAAAGAAGAAAAATGTACTCCCCACTGTATAATCACCCGACCCCCCGAGTGCAAGCGCACGCCCTGTGCCCCGGGTGTTCATATCCTGCAAAGGGCGGCGTTAGTTAAAGTAAGTTTGAATCGACCGTTGGACTCACCCACAACGACTGAACCATAAACATCCTTGAAGCTGGGTCAAACAGAAAGCAAGCCAAAACGATGTAACGAATCTGCGTATTACCCGGTCCGAGTCGCTGGAATGACGAAAGCCTTGCGAATTTGCGCAGGCGCACACCTTGTAGCTCGGGTGGGCAAGAAAGCGGGGTAGTTTATTATACAAAAATGCGCACTTTGAATCGGTGGGTTGGACTCACCTAAGGGACCGAAAGCTGTCAGGGAAGAAAGATAAAAAAATGTACTCACCTCCAATCAACGGGGAGCATGCTTCGAATATCTACAATGATGCTAGCTGTCGCAGGTGTATGCCTTTGTGCCTCGGGTGTGATAATGCCTGGCAATTGGGGGCGGTTTTATGAGAGCAAAAATATCGTTGGTTGAAAGGATGGTTGAACTCAACTAGCGGCTTGAAATTGCCTCGGAAGCTTGAGGGATTGAGAGCCGGACGACGAATGTGTTGATGTCATCGTTGAACGGCCCACGTGGCGCTTAGCAAGAAAGAAAGAAGAAGAAAACACTTTGGATTCCCCCCAGATACCACCCGACCCCGAATCGAACGGGGAGCCATGCTTGGAATATCTACGATCATGCTAGTGACCTCGGGTGTGATAATGAGAACAAAATTGCGCGGTTGAATGCATCGTTGAACTTACCTAGGGTGCCGAGAGCTTCAAGCAAGCTGGCAACCCGACGACCGCCGGAAGATGTCGGACCGAAAAATAACCTGGTACCGTTCCCAATTGCGCGGCCGCATCGAGCGCGAACAGGACAGTTCTGCCGTAAATCCTGCTCGAGAACAGTAGTAGCCTGTGCAGGGTGTTCATATCTTCAATATGAATAAATCTATGCAATCAAGTTCGAATCAGGACTGATTCAACTCACCTGGGGCGTCGACTTCGGGTCATGCACAGGGTGCCGCTACTTTTTGGCTAGTTAATATTTGGTCCGTCCTATATTCTCCCGAGTCGCTGAGTCAGTAACAAACAACATCGCGCTGAGTGAGAGGAGCGACAAAATTCACGCACTTCTCAATCCATAATCACTCGACCCCGAGTGGAACGGGGAGCCTGCTCCGACACCTCAAGTCAGAGGTTGCGCGGGCGCACACCATGTGCTACGGGTGGTTACACCTTACAAAGGTGAGCGGTTTCGTTAGAAAGAAATTGCGCGGTTTGAATGCATCGTCGAACAACATCGCGCTGGGTGAGAGGAGCGGGGGAAAAAAAACGCACTTCTTTCTCGATAACCACCCGATCCCGAGTCGAATGCGAAGGGGCATTCCTGCTCTAAAGCCGTAGGTTGCGCGGGCGCGTACCATGTGCCACGGGTGGGCTACACATAAAGGTGAGCGGTTTTGATAAAAAGGAATTGCCGGTTTGAACACATCTTCGAACTGACCTAACCAGAAGAGTAAATAAAAGGATATCTTCGGAGGTGCAAAGTGGGCTCCGCAGCCCTGCGGTGGGTACACGAATCCTCGACGCGCCAATTCGGACATGGGGTCAGAAAACTAAGGGTCACCGTCAGCACCGGTGCGCAAACGGCACCACAATGCGTACACGTGTGCGCTTATCCAGCGCAGCATCGGACTTGCCGTCCCAAAATCAGCGTGGAAGGCAACAAAGAAAGTCTTACGGCGGAGTGGAGAGGAAAACCAGCGCGGGTTTCCTTTGGCCGGAACGGTGTTCATCGCCGCGCTATGGGATCGGGATCGCTGAAACGCGCTTGAACTGCGCGGAGTCGGGGGTGGTGTGTACGTCGTGCGTAAATGGGAATGAAAAGGCGCGGCATGCAGACATAGACGAGCAGGCGGGGACGTGTCGAATGACACGCCATGGACCGTGCGCGACTGAGGTAGTCGCTGCGGAGGAAGGGAGGCAAGGGTAGCCGTGGCGACGATGCTGAAAACACCATAATATTGCTGCTATTCCATGCGAATCTACCCCTTCCAATCGCTGCAGTCGGGGATTGTCGAGCGCATCTTGACGTTAGCGCGGGGCGGTCGTGGAGGCGGGAGGCGGCGGGCCATGGGATGTCGGGGGTAGCAAGGAGCGCGGCGTAGAGGGAACGGGCCGGGAGGAGAACGCGAGTGGGAGGGCTGGTAGGAGGAAGCAACGGGTGGCCACGTGGCGTTGGGCGGGCCGGGCGGAACAGATCGCCGCTGGGGCGGGATAGGGGCTGACGGCGGTGCCCGAGGGAGATAGGGGCTAGGCGGAAAAGAAGCAGGCAGGATCCCCCAAAATGAGTAGAGGGTCAATCCAGGTCCACTGGTGTGGATTGAATCCAAGCCATAGTTGGAATACTGTAATATTAGTGCATTGTTTGTTCACATTGGAAAGACACCAGTTTGAACCGTGGGAATAGACCGGCTGGCCTCTCGTTCAAGTTTTGAACGATACGGTGCGATTCCCTATTAATGCCGAGGCCTGAGATCACAAGGCCCTCTGATAAGACGGACATTTTTTGGCGATGCAGCATGGCCACCTCGAGGCCTCACCGCTTCGACGTCTGACAATTATCTTCCACTACCACTTCCAATGGCGGAAATCGCAGTAGGCTTTGCCGGGGCAGTCTCTACTCTCGCAGCAGTGCAGGCTGCCACATCCGCAGGTTTCGCGGGGCGCCACGAGTCCACCCATCGTTCTGAGCTTGCGGAAATGGATCGCAACGTGCATCGATATCGGAGCGCGTCGCAGAGCGGGAGCGAGATATCCTTTCATGAGGAGGATGAGTACCGCCAGAAGTTGAATGCGTACGTCTACCGTGGTATTGTTCATCTTTGCCTGCTTGATCTGGATTGTAGATCCCAAGAAAGTCTAAGTCAATACTACCGAAGCCTCGAAGATTGCAAGGACGAATCATGGTTTCGGTTGCCATCGAAGATCCGGAAGCGCAGGTGGTCCGCAAGGGCAAGCGGGCTGCACGGGATGCGAATCAGGATCTGCGAGAATGTGTCGATGTCAGTGTACATGCATGCCCTCTCATTATCCGTAGACTAATAGCAGTTTGGCAGGACATCTCTTCAGAAGCGGACTCGGATATTTCTTCCTTGTATGCCGAATCGGGGTCCCCGCCCAGCTCCGCGTTAGAGCGCGAGCGTATTGACGATTGGCTCAGTGATGTCGACAGCGACAATGGCGATTGGCTTGATGATGTCGCCAGCGACAATGGCAGCGCCCAGCCTGAGGTGTCGGAAACTTCCATATTCTCCTTCATGGCACCTCTTAGCCCCCCGCCGCACGCGAAACAGCGCCGAGTCTCTCTCGCGCTTCCGCCGCTCGTCCCGGCATGGAACTTTCGCGAAGACACGACTGTTGCATCCGCACCAAAGAGGAAACGCCGCCGCATTGATGCTACTAAGGAAAAAGATGAGGACGACGAAGACGGAGTGCCCGACGGGGACCAGAAGGAGAAGTGGACCCCGGAGGAGACGCAGATGCTCGTCGATGGGTGTAACATTGTACGTGGCTCCTCTTTCTTCTCCTCTTTCACTATATTGACAGCGCACACAATAGCATGGTGTCGGCAACTGGAAAGCCATCCTTTCTGACCCTAATCTTTCCTTTGTCAATCGCTCGCCGGTGGATCTGAAAGACCGGTAGGTTCCTTGCCCTTTTTGGCGTTCTTCCCTCTTGGTGTTACTGTGCTACGTGGGGATCGACTGTCCCGTAGCAGCTGGCCGGCCACTGACCCTACGGACATGAGTGCCGTGGAGAAACCGGCGTTCTTTCTTCGGCTAGTGGCCGTCCGCGATCTCTTCAAAAATTCCACAAAGCCGTACAGTAGTACTGACTTCCTTCAGATTTCGCACCTACTTTCCCGAGGCGTACCGCACCCACTATGTCAACACACGCGCACACCTCCTACCCTCAGCCTCTTCTCCTTCTCCCAGCACATCCATCAACTCGCCTGCCTCCTCCAAGCCCAACCGCTCCACACATCCCGATGGCACACCCCTTTTCCCGCTACCCTCCCCCGCACACCGCAAGCGACGAGCCTTCACGCCCGAGGAAGATGCCGCGCTGTTGGAAGGCTTCCGCCGCCACGGTGCCGCGTGGGCCGTCATCGCTCGTAATGTCCCATTTTCGGCCGGATGGGGCACCGTAGCATGGACCTGCATGATCGCTTCCGCAACATGTGGCCGGGCGAGTACGAGCGCGCGGGGTACAAGGCCAAGGCTAGCCCGAGGGGAGCCGTGCGGCGCCAACGGCGCACGCAGACGAGGCATAGTTCTACGAACGGGTCAATGCCGCCGAGCGTCGTGGGCTCCGAGGACGAAGGCGATGGGGGCGGCGGGGCGGTGTCGGATTTCGGGGCGATAGACACGTCGGGCTTTAGCTGCAATGTCATCCCGAGCAAGGGGGAAGAGACGGCGCTGGTGAGAGCGATGCGGCACCTCGACATAGCGCCGGATCAGGCAATACCTAACGCCCGAGGTGCTACCTTGAATGAGCAAATTCCCCGGGACTGGTTCTCCGCGAACCAGCGACTCGACCCCGTCCGCCTCATTTTCGCTTACCCTCGGCGGCACCGCGACCCTCAGGTACCTGCGGGGTGTTAGCTCATATAAGAAAGCACCACGTTTTACGCGTTGTTTTTGGTTGGAATGAATTGGGTGTTGTTAATTAAACTCACTTGAACTCGCGGATATTGCAGGACTTGAGAGAGCTTGGGAGCTTGGAATACCAACAACAAGCCGCCAGCGCTGAAGATTGACCGTCAATACGAGTCTTGAATGGCCGAGAGATAAGCGAGAAGGAAAGAAGCAATCGCAAAAAAAGGATCCAGCGAAAAATATACCTGCCACCGTCGTAGGTTGCGCGGGCCACCAAGTGCCACGGGTGGGTTACACCTGACAAAGGAGGTTTTGGTAGAAATAAATTGCATCGTTGAACTCACCTATAACATGTGAGACAGAAAAATAACCTAGCACCGTTCCCAACCAAATCGAACGCGGGCAAGACAGTTCCACCTCGGGAATTGTAGCAGTTTCGTCATGTGTGACGGGTGTTCGTTCATATCTTCAAGAATATGAATACGTTTTTGGCTAATTTGGTGTTTATTCCGTCCTAGAGTCGCTGAGTGAGTGACATCACCATCCTATCGCGCTGGGTCAGAAATACCAAGGAAAATCGCGAAATTCGCTATATCACCCCACCCCGAGTCGAACGGCGAGTCAGTCCTGCTCCAAATTCGGAACCATGTGCCACGGCGGGCTACACCTTACAAAGGTGAGCGGTTTTGTTAGAAAGCAATTGCGCGGTTTGCATGCATTATCGTACTCACCTAACCAGAAGCGTAGTTCAAAATATATGTTCGGAGCTGCGCAACCCCGCGCTGGGTACACGAATCCTCGCGCGATGTGCGACTTCGGATGTGGGGTCAGAAAACCACGGGTAATAAATCTCACCGTCAGCACCGGTGCACAAACGACGCCACGATGTGCGCTCATCCACCGAAGCATCGGACTTGCCGTCCCAAAATCAGCGTATCGTACGTGAAAAGCAACAAAAAAAAGGCTTACGGCGGAGTAGAGAGGAAAGCCAGCGCGGTGTTCCTTACGCTGAAACGGTGTCCATCGCCGCGCCGTGGGAGCGGGATCGCGGAAACGTGTTTGGACTTCACGGAGTGTCAGCGGGTGGCGACAATAACGGGAGAGCGCAAGGTGATGGAAGGAGGTAGACGCATCGGATGGGATGGTGTGTACGTCGTACGTAAGTAGGAAAGAAAACGCGCGGCATGCAGGCATAGACGAACAGGCGGGACGTGTCGAATGACACGCCATGGACCGTGCCCGACTGGGGTAGCACCGAAAGGAGGCAGGGGTGGTCGCGGCGACGATACTGAAAACACGGCAATATTGCTACTATTCCATGCGAATCCGCATTCCACGCTTTCTACTCGCTGCAGCCGGTTCTTGGCGATTCGAGTGGGCGGCACAAGGAAGGGGAGCGGTCGTGGAGGCGGGAGGCAGCGGGCCGTGGGGACGTCGGGGGTAGCAAGGAGCGCAGCGGAACGGGAAAGGGCGGGGACGAGAACGCGAGTGAGGATGGTGGGAAGCAAGCGGGTGGCAACGTGGCGTTAGGCGGGCTGGGCGGAACAGATCGCCGCGGCGGGCGGGATAGGGGCTGACGGCGTTGCGGTGCAAGTTCAAGTTTGTGTGTGAATGGGCCTGGAACAGGGGTAGGTAGGTAGGTAGGTAGCATTACACGGTACGTACGTACGGTTTCAGGAAGTTTCCCGGTGCACTACAGGCATTTTATGTATGTACACCATCGTCCCTGGCCTCCAAGTTCCATCCAAGCCGAGCTCCCGCACCCAGTTTGATGGTCGCAATGATACTCGTATGCCGGTCGACAAATCCCCAGGGAGATAGCACGTAGAGTTGGAAAGGGGAAGTCCCCTGGGGGACGTCATCGAAAAAGGAGTCAGCTATGTTTTTTTTTTTAGAACGACACCTTGGACAAGGGCCTGCTCTTCCCTCACTTTCCTAGCTATCTTTGGGGTATTCGGCGCTTTTGGTGCGCAATTCGTTCTATTTCTGTAGCTCCCGAATAAATTCTTCAAAGTTGATATTACTGGATTGGAGCTTAGCGTAGCGGCGAAGGGTATCCCTTCGTCTTGAGGTCCCGCTTCGATTCGGAAAAACCGACGACGTAGAAGAGTTGGGTCTCCCACGCACGTATATATAGGTTTTCACACGACGACGGGAGTAAAGAAGTAATTCAATGTGAAACAATGCCCCCTATCCCGGACTTTGGATCAACCCCTCAGGCATATAAGTGCCGCTCCTTGATCGTGTCGCCGCCCTTTCGTCAGTCGTGCATTCACCCGCAATAACCTACCATGGCCACCACCTTTGATCTTACCTTGGGGTAAGTTCCAGCGCTCTCCTCTGGTCCAGATTTAATGAATCTCCGCATTCTACAGCTGCCTTTTGATAGCCTCCTGGGCCAACATGATGTAAACATTATTTCCCCGCTGCTCAGTGCGCGCTGCTAATTACCTTCCTGCAGCCTGTTCACCTTGGAGTACGTTGCCATTTTAACCGACCAATAAGGCCTCTAATACGATTCGCAGAGTACAGCAGTACGAGATTCAAGTCATGTCAGATGCTGCTATTAACCTCCCTCTCGCAGGATCATCAAGTATTTCAGCCGGTACAAACGCGGTATATACATCCCTCTCTGGGATATATATGTCCCTGACGTCCCTGTCCAGATCCGATGTTCAACAAGATCATAGTGCTCATCGCACTCGCGGGCGACATTCTGGGTATCTACGCCTCTCTTGCGATGGTCTATTATCATATGGTATCGGTTAGTGTCTTTCCTCTCTCGCTGCGTCTCAAAATCTCAGGCTCCATCAGCACTGGGGCGACGTGGTGCGCGCGGCCCTTCTTGCATTTCAGAATTCAACGCTAATATTCGCCATCGCAGCCGTCTCTCACTACTCAGTGAGTTTCGCACGCAATCAGTAAGTTTGACCATACTAATTTCCAAAACAGGCCATGGTTCGCCGAAGCTGTCCATCCGTTCTTGCGTCGAGTCATGATCCTGTTTTTTCAGGACTTACCCCGCCTACGTGGTTAGCATTGGCATCACCGGCGGGGCCGTTCAAATTTTCCTTACCCGCATGACATACAAATTGTATCTACCGTTCAACTCCTCCATGTCTGACTTACTAACGACCCCGCCAGAACGAAACAATGGTTCTGGATCCCCGTTATCGGTTCCTTCATCATGGTCGTTTTTGTGGGCGCAGGACTGACAGCAGCACACCTCATTGTGGATAGCTCGCTTGCCCAAAGGGAGAAGCTCGTCACGTACGTGGTGATTTGTATTTATCGCTTTATCATTCATGTCCGCCTCCTCCTAGGTGGGCAACGCTGTGGTTCGGTGCTTCTGTGGCCACGGATACCCTCATCACTATTGTCCTTGTCGCAAAGTTTCAGGTTCTGAAGACTCGGATTGCTGGGACCGTGACGGGCGAGTGAGTTTCTCCTTTCTTCTCATAGTTCTCCCCGCTGAAATTCTTGTAGCCTGCTCCGTCGTATGTCTCTCGCCGCTGTCAGAAACGGCTCGATAACGACGGTCATGACGTCTGTTGTGCCCTTTTAAATTACCTCCGGCTGACGACCGAATTATCGTAGAATCGTCACGCTCATTGTCTTCAAACTACAGCCCGAAACTAACAGCAAGTCAAATTCCCAACCATTCAATTCCTCGTCGTTAATTCTATTTTCCAGCGGCTCCAATGGTTGAGGTAGGTTCATCCACTTTCGTCGCGAGGTCGGTCTCCTGAACACGTTACCAGATGACCATCGGCCGAGTGTACTCGCTGTACGTATCGTTCTGTATTGCCCCTCCTCAATCTAATGATCCCGCTTCCTAGGTGTATGCTCTCGAATCTAAACAGTCGGAGCTGGCTTAGCGACGCCTCGAGCAGTGGCGGCGGGATTGTATCAAGCAAAGAAAGGCCCTCACACCACAGGTCAGTCGACCCGGCACAAAGCGTAGTGCAGGTACACCGCGAGGTCGACATCCGCATGGACCCGCTTGAATACGGCAGGCGCAAGCAAGGGGATGCGGAGAGCCTTGACGATGGCAGTGCCACGTCTTACCCGAATGCGGCCAAATATGTAGCCTTTTAGCCTCCGTTCTCGGGCTTCATATAGTCCATTCTGCCGGGGTCTAGCGGGTCGCCTCAACTTTTGTGTTCATGTACCATTCATCGCACGTTGGCCAACCATCGGTTGTTAAATCTGCAATTTTCATCCCTTGCACGTCTGTGCGATCGAACTGGAATTGAAGAACACGGAGCCGATTCGCGCTAAAATTCTTCAAAGTTGAACCTCGTTTCAACCAACTTGAAGAGGAGATGGACATGCGGAGCTCGAGCAAGCACTGTCGGCACAACGATCTGCTGATATCTGTGCGTCCTTTGAATCGCGATCCCCGGCCTGCTCCAGCGCTCCCTGGGAAGCTGACTGAATGCCGGGCCGTCAAGATCCAACTTTAATGAAATCGTCAAGACCGTAGTCAATGTTCCCAGTGGCACACGACTTTTTCAGTCATTTCAACCACATTTCCTTTTCGGCCATTCTGACTTGGGGTTTCCATTGGACTTTTCACCCGCAGAGTTCGACCGCAAATGCATTTTTTGAATCACTTGTAAACAGTGGGCTCTCAATCAAACAAATTTCCGTCTCTGAATTCGAACAAAGCTCACCTTTCTAGGTAATGCCCAGGCCCGGGCTTGAGCCCTGGGCTTGAGCCCTGGGTTTGGGCCTGAAAAATTTGAAGCCCAAGCCCGAAGCCCGCTCAGACCCGCTTTTGGGCCCGGCCGGGCTTGGGCTTGAACGGGCCTGGCCTGGTGGGCTTCGGGCTTGAAGCCAGGCCCTGAGCATCACTAGTTCCCACCATCTCGCTCGGTGTATACATGAACCGATGATCCATTGCTCCGTCTTTCGCCGTACTGTCTGAGAATCCTTGGAGCCGATCACGGAACACGAGTTCAGTTTCGATATGAATCAAATCGGTGTACGGCTAAGGGTGCTGACCAGTTTCATCATGCTGGTCATCGGATGGCGCTTGTTGGTTGATACTCATTCATCTATTGCTCCATGGAAGAGCCACGGGACGTCGGCACCGCTGGGCACGGATGTAGTGCGAGACTTCTATTCTTATTGACACTTTGCGGCCATTTTTGCCCTTCCTTCTACCTATTTTTGACACTCTGCGGCGGAAAGGCGAGTATAAAGAACGAGCTCTCGTCCTCAAGACGCACAAACACTTTACCCCTCTCCCATGCGTGTTAACTTCCTCCCAATCCTCGTGCCTCTGACCGGCCTTGCTTCGCTGACCAGTGCACAGCTCCAGTTGTTTTGTCCCGACGCCCTTCGTTATGGAACCCTTAAAATCTCCCCAACGACGGTCGCCCCCGGCGCTGTGAGTTGCTCATTTGTTTCACGTTACCACCGGCCGTTGACCAGACCACTCGTCTCAGGAATTCACGATCGTGGCCAACATGACCTGTGCAAACTATCTCGGCTACACTCCGACGTACCTCGATTATTATATCGAAAACACCGCCAACAACAACGGTCACGAGTACCCCACTCTGATTGCGCGGAGAACGTACAACCAGTCGGCGGACCCACCGTTGGATGCGTTCACCGCTGTGGTACGCAGTTTTCTTTCTAATTACACGGCGCACATGGGCTGAAGGGTCTGGAATTTAAAGCTTCCGTCGGGATACTGGTTTGCCGGTGCGGAGTACCAGCTTTACATGTACAACAACTATGCGCGGATTGCACCTGCCGGTGATACTGTGATTCTCGTTGGTGCAGTGGCGGACTCCATCAATATCACTGGGTATTAAAACAATGGCCTGGTGTTTCCGGATGAGATTCCGTTCAGGACATTGGAGCTATTCATAGTTGAATTCGTACCTTCCCCTTCGCACAATTATTACTTGACCTGCGGTATGCCTAAAGTTGCAATGGAGTAAGGAACAAAACATATGCTTTCGTTGATCATTCTGCCCGCGAATTCGCCACGATGATTGTATGGTCTGCAGGATCCGCGACGTATCGTAACTCCTCCTGAAAACATTTGACTTTGACATATTTGCAATGATCATAAGAGCGCCGCACCACTTCGGTCCAAGGTCAAAAGAAGTATAAATGTAAAAGCTGTTGAGCTGAAAATAAAGCTGTCAAGTAACGGCAGGGCTTCAGACGGACAGACGGAAGGAACCTAGCGAGCGGGCGAGTCGGTGTGGGCGACTGCGTTGTGAAAAGGAAAAACGGTAGCTTATAAGAAACTTACTGTATACGCAAGAACGCGCCATAGCACGACCGTTGTAAATAGGTAATGCCGATTCGGACGATGCCACAAATCAGGATGAACGGTCGTACATCTGGCGGTGATGGGAGGGCGTAGGTCTGCGGGTACGAGGTTATTGGTATCGGGAGGAACACATAAGACCACGACACTTACAGGATGGCCATCAATCAATCTAGACCGGGAACAGCAGCGCCGACGGATATGAAGCCGGGCAGACGATCTTTGGATAACAACAGTTAGTCGAGACGCGGGGAAAGACGAACCTGTAGGTCAATGGGCGTTGCAAGGGAGCTGTTCTTGGATGCGCAGAGGGAGACATGCCCGAGGGCGAACAAGAGGAATTATATTGGGGAAGGGATTGAGGGTGAGGTACAACAGACGAGCGGATTAACCGAATCTGTGGCATGGTGGTGTGGGAAGGGAAAACTCCGGTTCTTCATGAGGGGCGCCTGCAATGAACAGCAGGGGGTGTATCGCGGGAGAATAACTACTAATAAAGCTAGTAGTTGTCAGTATTTTTTCCGGAATACTAAGATGGCATACGCACTCAGCCCTACATTCACAGAAAGCCCCGGGGTCCTTCACCCCTGCATCCCCAGTGCGCGGACCACCATATTCTAGCGTCTCACAATCGCGTCCGACTGGGAACCGCTGGGAGAAGACCGGAGCATCATCCGAGAACACTCGTCGTGCACAAAGAGACGAGCAAGCAATGGTACGTCAAATGAAGCACCAAAGATTCCGCTCGACTGCGGCAACGGCGTGCGGGGGGGGGTTAGTGTCTCAGCTTGCGCGACACAACAGGACGTGACGGTATTGAAGATTTGAAGGGAGCGAAGAGGGCTGAGGGCACAATCCGAGTCATTTTAGTCTCAGTGCGGGTAGAGAGAGAGATAGGCATGACTAGAGTGCGTTGGGGCGGCGTCCGTTGCGTGGTGGTCGTGGTGGTCGAGAGCGAGCGCAGTGTTACGTTGGTGTTACGTGAACGATCGGTTGATGCCGGGTAGCGAAATTTAAGTTGCCGAAACCTAGAGTTCGGCAGTCCAGCCGGTGGCCGAAATCGTAGCAGAATCAGCCGCGACCCGGGCGGCAGGGGTGATCCGGACGGGTCGCAGCTGAGGCTGCCGTGGCAGGTCAAAGTTTCGGCAACTAATTCCGCCAGGCCGAAGTTTCGTTTTTGGCGGTGTGATCTGGGAGGGAGGCGTTGAAATGACCGATCTTTTAGGGACCATCATAGCCCAAGCGCGACATCGCACATCTCTCAGGAGTATCCTGGCAGCGACAAGACCGGACTCGGAGCATCATCCGAGAACACTCATCCTGCACAAGGAGACGAGCGTGCGATGCGTGACGACTACGTACGTGACGGTATTGAAGATTTGAAGGGAGCGAAGAGGGCTGAGGGCACAATCCGAGTCATTCCAGTGTCAGTGCGAGTAGAGAGAGAGAAAAATTGTGAGTTTTTTGGGAGGGTTGAAAATTAATTTACGAGCGTGCAAAAATGGTCACTTGCCGTGGAAATTTGGGAGGCCATGTACTTTGATAACCCAAATCGACATAGGTGACTTGGAGGACACAGTTCTTTACTAGCGAAACTGTGCAAAAAATTGTGAGTTTTTTGGGAGGGTTGAAAATTAATTTACGAGCGTGCAAAAATGGTCACTTGCCGTGGAAATTTGGGAGGCCATGTACTTTGATAACCCAAATCGACATAGGTGACTTGGGGGACACAATTCTTTACTAGCGGGGCTAGGTGGTTTGGTCTAAAACGAGCAGGAGAAGCTCTGAATAGCACTAGGCGTGCAAGAGCAATGTGCTCGTCAAGACTCAAATCGCGGATCACCTGGTCGACTGTGGACCTATCTGAGCTTCCAGAAGAATCAGACTCATTGTCAGACTGACTTTTCTTACACTGATGGTCGCGGTGAGACCACGAGGTTTTACGAGCAACAGGAGTTCAGCCCCTGGTTTCCTCGTGCTCGGGCGGTGCTGGCACGTTGCCAATCCACCGAGCCGTTCAGGAGTGAAGGCAGTTCAGAGGAAATTTCTCCGGGTTCTTGCCACAGGAGTGACAGTGTTTCCACCTGCCGGAGCGGGAGCCATGCCGGCTGCTGCGGCTGCAGGTGGGCTCATTGACAGATCAGTGGCCGGGTTCGTCACATCCAGCAAATCTCCATCTTCCACATGAGTATTGATTAGTGGGTGAGAAGAGGGGTGCTGGAGCAGGGTACTAGGAAGCCCCAGAACGAGTCGCGGCCCAAGTATGGTGTTGAGACATAGTAGTCAAAGCAATAATTAGCCCTTGATGGTTTCAGGTGCGCCGGTCGCAAGCGGTAGTTGAGGTTGATCGGACCCAGAGAGAACCAGCGTCGAGCGAGGGGACGACAAGCAGTACTTAAAAAGATGTGGTGGAAAGTGTCAGCTAAGTAGTTGGCAAGTGTACGGTAAGAGTCTTATAGGCAGATACATAGGAGTAAGGGGAATGAGGAATGGGATGAATTGTATGTAGTGGAGCGAATAGTAAGCGGGACCATATAAGTAAGGTGTCATAGGGGGTAGGGATCAAGGTAAAGAATAGAAAGGAAAAAGTATTACAAAGTATGGCGTGATAGAACGAGAATAAATGTGCGGTTGAACCGTAGGAACATGCCGCTACAAATTGAGCGAAAGAGTAAGGTAGCGGTTGGGTAGCGGACAGGCAAATTCGGTTACCCCACGTGCCGTGACCGTAACACTCCTTTTTGGGATGAGCGGTGTTCAACCGCGTTTCTTCACCACTTTTCGTAGTTTTTCCAAAAATCGGCCTCAATAGAGTTGCGTGTATGCATATTAGGTGTAACTGTGAGTTTTCTTGAGAGTTTTCGTGCAGAATTGAAGGACTAGTTCCAATTTCCTCTACATCAGCAAAAGCACAATTTACGCGCCATCTTTTGATCTTGTGATGTCGCGTAGATCGCGTCCACGAGAGTACTGTACTATTTCGACCGTAGATTCAGGCCGTGTGACCTGTGACCTATTAGATTCAACTTTGATCTGATTCAAGGTCGGCTGGGACCTGTGACCGCTATTTTTATCATTCAAACCAGTGTCCGCTAAAGGGCTAAGGGCTATAAAAATTATAGCCCTATAAGGGCTATAAGGAAGGGCTATAAGATTTTTTGCCAGACTTGAAGCCCTTTTGAAGGGCTATAAGAATCACGTGTGGAAATTATGTAGAGCCCCCTGCCGTCCTTTTTTTTCACCAAATCACTGCCCTGTTTGCGGCTTCCTTCGCCGCCTCGGACGCATGAGGACATGCTCTCAAATGAGCTATCATGGCAACCCTGTCGCCCCGGATGTGGTTAACCTGAAGCATCACTTAAAGGTTTGTCAGAATCCGTAGGAATGAGCAAAATTTGGCTTCCACACACACCGGCTGCCAGATCGTCGACATTCATTACAGTAGAACTGCATCCAGCAGGACAGGCAGGCTGGTGGATATTTATGCATCCAAGACAGAATACCATGCAATAACAACTATTCTGTCCCTGTACTCCATAAAAAAAGGCCCAGAGTGTGTTTCTGGGTGGCATGCTACAGTGTCGCGGCCCAAAACACTGACAAGAAAATTTGATCGGCAGGCCGCACCTCTACACCAAAAACCGTGGGAAAAACTTTATAGCCCTTCAAACTGGCCTATAATTATAGCCCTTGCCCTTTAAAAGGGCTTCAAGGTCCCGGATACCCAATTATAGGGCTATAGGGCGGACACTGATTCAAACAGATTCAACTGTTGAGATGTTTGCTTTCGATTGTAGGAATGTGAGCTCGGTGCTCGCCACGCCCGGCATGGCCCAATTTCGACGGAAAATACGACGAAATAGGCAAAATCCGCCCAATATTCATGATGTGTGATTTATTTGTCTGCATCAGTACAATTGGCGTTTTTTTCAGAGCTTCTCCGTGATCCTTCCATGGCCGCCTTCGACAGGAGTGAATGGATCTCGCGCGGGAAGAGTTGGAAGGATGTACCCAAATCTGTCCGCAAAGTATGTCTCAGTGATCTGGCTATCCCGGACGCGATTTCTTCGCAGATTTTGCCAGACGCAATGATATCTATCCACGCGCTCCTGGATTTTTCTCTGCCTCGGCCGACCCCCGTCCCCAGCGCTCCCCCGGACACATCTCTGTTCTTCAGCAAATACTCCCCGAGCACGGTAGATGGATTGACTATCACCCGCCTCCGCCACCTCGACATGCCGTCTGTCAAAGTCATCCGCCGGCGCGCTCACGACGTACACCAGGCCTGGCTCGATGGATATACCTCAGTAAAATGTGCACACATCCCTGGCGAAGGAGTGACTCACCTGCCGCTGTGGGTTGTCACCTTCTGGAATGCAGTTGCCGACATCCGAGGAAATTTCCGAAACCCCTGGGCTACCTGTCGGGACTGGGTCAAAAATCAGTTGGGAAATCGGCGGAAGCCAGACGTGCGAAAGTATGCAACGGATGTCACCAGACTCCTCGGCATCCTCCCCTGGAACACCTTGAAGCGCGGGCTGTCTGATGCCAGTCCCGTCCACTCGCTCTCGCGTTTCCTCGGCACACGGTGGCTTTCCAGCACTGATATCAATGATATGCTCGAAATGCTTGCGGAGAGAATCGCAGCCGATCCCGATCTAGCTGGCGCGGTCCGGGTCGAGATGGTAGAATTCACCGCAAGATTGACCACAGCGTTCAGACAGCGTGAGTCGGATCCTGGTGAGTGAATTTGAGTTGGATTCGCCGCTCCCGCTAATTGGATTTGGGGCTTGAGAGGCACGCCGCTCTCACTGGTCATGATACGCGGGATAATGGTTGCGACCGTCTGCACCGAACGGCCTCACCTCTTTAACCGGGTGATGCCGGATGGCAGCGAGTTTCGCTGCTCCGATTCCTTCGTGCGAAAATTCTTGCGCAACAAGATGGGCTGGAGTGAACGCACCGCGACACGTGCAGCACAAAAAATTCCGCCGAACCACGAGGAGATTCTTCGCAACGCTTTCTTGCGGCAAGCGTTCATCATTCGCGATCACGCGATCCCGGCGGAGCTCCGCGTTAATACGGACCAGACTCAGGTCGTGTTCCAGCAAGGCACATAAAAAACCTGGAACGAAAAGGGCGCGAAGCAGGTTGCGAACATCGGCCAGGAGGAGAAGCGTGCATTCACATATGTTCCCTCGATTTCGGCGAGCGGCACGATGTTACCCGGGCAGGCGGTCTTTTCAGGTAAAAGTCAAACATCGCTTCCGCGGCCGGGCTCGCGAGGGTATGAGGCGGCACTGAGGCTCGGGTTCAAACTGGAGCCCTCCATGGGCAAGAGCTACTGGTCTACGCTGGAAACGATGCAGAAACTCGTGACGGATATCATCGCACCGTATTTCGACGAGATGAAGGCCAAATTGGGTCTCCCTCCGACCCAATGTTCTCTCTGGGAGATTGACCTTTGGTCAGTTCAAAGAGGCCAGCCGTTTCGACTCTGGATGAAGGAGAAACACCCTACAATTATCATCTGTTATGTTCCCGGTGGCTGCACCGGCCTTTTCCAGCCCCTCGACGTTGGTATTCAAAGGCCTATGAAGCTTTGCATGAAGCGCTCAGCTCACAAGGATGTCGTCGATGAAGCAATGCCCTCCTTCAGCATGATGACGAAGAAGCAGCGAACCCTGCTCTTCTGAAACTCGACACTACCATTCCTACCCTGCGCGATCGTTGCATTGGCTGGATCGTCGACTCATTTCATGCGTGCAACAAAAAGGAGTTAATTCTGAAGGTAACTAAACACTCTCAGCGACAACTCTATACTCACCCATTTTAGGCCTTTGAACTTTGTGCGGCGGGTGAGTTCAACTGTTCCCAAGAAAGTCTTACCTCTCCTGCTGCCCTCGCCGCCCTCCGGGACCTGCCCAACACAAACCCCGCCCTGTACGCAGAAATTTATCGGTACTTCATCGCCCGTAGAAGACCTATTCGAGGAGAACCTCTTCGCACCGGAGGAAGAAAATTTCAACGACGAAAGCGATGTTCCCGTCGACATCGTAATCGACCATGTCATTAACCGTGGGCTTCGTAACCTTCCTCCTGGATTTTCCGTCGCTGAGGATGGCAGTGTCATCCGAAATGAGGCCGCGGAGGATGATGAGCTGGACATCGAAGTTGATGATCTTCCGCTGTCGCTTCGCCGCTCCAAACGCGCAGACAAGAACACGCGCTATGGAGATGACTGGGAGGAACATTAGGGGTAGTCAGAGTAGAGGATTAAGGAAGGATTATGCTCGGATTCTCAGAAGGATTATGGAATTTTGAAAGATCATAATCCCTCCATAATCCGTACTATAATCCCTTCAATTTTGACCGCCCTATTATTCGGATTATGGCGCGATTCTGGAATCCCGCTCGAGTCCAACTTTGCATCATCATAATCCATAATCCACAATCCTCGCATAATCGCCTCCGGAGGCGATTCGAGGATTATGGAGGATTATGGATTTACGAGGATTATCCCACGATAAATAATTCCAGAATCCCTTGAGAATCCTTGTCCATAATCCGACCATAATCCTCTACTCTGACTGCCCCTATTAACTCAATAAATACTCACAGCGCTGTTGGTGTTTGATAACTGTCTCCGCAAATCGAAAAATTTGGTTGCTGGAACGGATACAAGTAGCAAGAGCGAGAAAAAAATCGATTTTTTGCACCCAATGCTGAGGTAAAACGGCCACTAATTCAACCCCCCTGGTGACCTGTGACCTCCATTAAATAGCTTCAATTCAACTTGGGCTGTGACCTGTGACTTGAATCTACGGTCGAAATGGTACAGTACGCGAGCTTTCGATGGATTCTACATTTTTGTTTGGTCTTTCTACTTACCGCACCCTCACATTGGGCTCATTTGTGGCTGCAGATGGCTTGCTCTTGACCCATTCAATAATTTTTACACGTTGAACTATTCGTATCGGCCCGTATTTCATCCAAAGCTGTGCTCGCGTCGCTCGCGTAGACTCGCGTAGGCCGGTCGCGTGTGATTTTTGACATAGCTCGTGGCCGCGCACACGCGCGGTCTTTGACGTCTTGTGGACTCGCGTACGCGACCTCACGCGCAGATTGTGAAAATCCCGATGTACAAAATGGTCCAGACCAGTGTTTGCTTTGCTCCTTGCACAACTATACATGCTTTCAGCTCCCTGGGAGGCTTGGGAATGAAGTTCAATCTTTTTCATCCATATCTTCAGTGAGATTGCAAAGACCCGTGGGTGTCAATATTGTATAGTGCCAGGTTCCCACCATTTCTCTTGGTGTATACAAAAACCTATGATCCATTGCCGTCTTTCGCTGTACTGTCTGAGACTGCCTGGAGCCGATCACGGAACATGAGATCAGTTTCCACATGAATTAAATCAGCACTGTCCCATATAAGGGAGGCATAGTTAGTAGGACAGCACTGAATTCTACCCCGAGAGAGTAGGCAGCTACCAGCGCCTAGCATAGAAGGGAGGTTCAGGGCTTGTTTCACTAGGCTATCTCCATGCGAGTAGTTTGAATATAACAAGTTGACCGGCATTGATTTGCAAAACCCTTAAACCCAACAGATTGAGTTACGGACTTGTAGTTGTCAGACAAAGAGAGTTCCAGACAAAGTTAAATGGCGAGAGAACACAGGATTTATTGTGCACAAAGTGGGACTTTGTCCAAAACCAGTTACCCCGAGAGAATCGTGATTAAGCTGAGAAGCTGTAATATCTACTGTCAACTCATGTGTTCTGAACTTTGGTTCGATACTTGATTAGGCCACAGAATGGTGTTTAAATCACTCAACCAGCACAATTCACAAAAACTACATAAGCCAGTCTCAGTACTTGTCCTTGGAGGTACATTCGTGCAATCTTGTACAAGCATCTTTACTGGTCAGCGACAATAGACCTTGGGAGGGGTGTTTAGGTGTTAGTTTTGGTTGATAGTTGTAAGTTGTGAGGCCTTACCCACGGATTTGGCTTAAGCGGTGAAGCATCTTGCTGGTCAGCTTTAGCATTTAGTTTTAGCATTTTGGTCTGTTTCCTGAGCACCCGTTCAGCGGGTCGTTCAAAAAGTGCAACCATTAGGAGAGACTTTGACAAGCAAGGTGAGGAGGCTGGTTTTTGGATTCTGGTCGTACATATTCTTCGGTGATACTGTACTATTACGACTAAAGGTTCACACCATGTTACCCGTCACCGCAAAGGTTCACTGTGAAAGAGGGTCATTGATTGTCAAGCAGTTGAAATTACCATAAATGGACAGCCAGCAGTGTCCGGCACCTGCCGGCCGAGGTTTTTTTTGACAATTTTTACCCTGTTCGAGCCCAAAACTTACAATGTCACCGTCACCTACACCTACACCGAATTGGTTCAGTTCACAACCCTCTGTCACCCGTCGCCTGAACCTTTGGTCGTAATAGTACAGTAACCTAATCACAGACAGAACAATCACAGAATGATATTGTAACGAAGCACATGGCAGTGTGTATAAATCCTGTATACTCAGACAAGATAATCCTCCGCTTCGCTCCGGCAGGTAATCTTGATGCAAACCACGAGAACGTAAAACACACAGTAGGAAAAAGCGAATTTATTCCACACACAATACAATAGAAAGCTCCCAATTGAAATCGAAAATGTGGCATTTAATCCCTCAGGCGAAGTTGACTGCAATTGTGTAAGATGTCACGAGTGAATTGAATTGAGTACCGTATCGAGAGTGGCCATTCGGTGGAGACCCGGAATGTAAATTTGCAAAACCGTTGGAAAGCGACAGTGCTCCACCGTCTCGCACTGCGCAGATGCATCTCGGCTCATCCAGGGCGATTCGGCAGAGAGCACAGCAGCAAAACAGTAGAAACAGATGCTGAAGGAGAGCCAAAAGTGGATCAAATGACCGGTAGTTTGAGCCGCAAATTTGCACGTTCGGATTGAGAAACAAAGGTTCTTGATTGAAGGAAACACAGTAGGGGGAAAGTGTAAACAGAGATGGCGAGGAAGGACAGGATGGCTCTTGATGGACTGAGGATCTTGATTCAGAAAAGCGGTAGTATCGTTGAGGGGGGAAGCCGAGAGAGATAGACCCATTGCTGTTGTGTGCGTATTGCAATTGATGAATTGAGGGCTTTTCGGATTCAGAGCAGTGGCGACATATTGGGAGGGGAGCGTAGAGAGATGGGAGGTAAGAACAGGATGGGTGAGTACGATGGGGGATTTATATCTTGTAGCTGGGGTGTGTGGTAGGGATCTCAAAGTTGAACGGCCTTCTGGGCTGCGAGCGCAGCGCTTGATAATTCAATTAAACAGCTTTTGAACCGAGGTCAGATGTCAACTGAGGTCCGTTTGGAGCTGCGCCGTCGTGGAGATTCGGGGATTGTGCGAACGATTTCATTTCCCATGAATGGTGCACAGGTGTGTTGATTAATTTTGAACTGTGCGAGGGAAAGCAACAGCAAAGGTCGAGAGAGAAAGGAGAGGAAGACAAAGGGAGGTAACCTGCATGGGGATTGAACCAAAGAAATCCAAACGAATACAAGGCATCTCGTTAAAGAACGGTTAATGCACAGCTACGAGAAACAGGAAGTTTTCCTGGCTGACTTACAATACTATTGGAACAGCACTTCTAAAGGGGCCGAATTATTGACATCCATGCCCTCTAGCTTCCCAATGTTCCTCGAACATCTTGCCGCACCAGTTCCACCCAAACACGTGGATGCTATGTTACTGTAATACTCCCGTGCCCTCTGGTACGCAATGCGTGCTGCCGGAAAATCCAGCGTGGCTGCACAGTTGTACCCAAGTCGCTCTGAAAGTTGGGCAATTGCAAGGGGGCGGCCCAGAGCCAGAGCCTTTGGCAGACCTCGTTGGATGACGGTAAATGCTTCATCGTGAGAGGATAAAACTGTGAGGCACCCAGCCATAAAAATTGAGATGCGGCTGATTATATCCGCGTCACCAAGCTGTTCGGCAATCACCAGGCCCTGTCTGTAGACGGGGAGTGCTTCCACGTGTTGGTTGAGGCTGTCGTAAGTTCGTGCCATCTCGTAGAGACACTCGGCGGCACGTGCGGGACGTTTAAGCTGCTCAAATATCGCCTTTGCGGCCGAAAGTGCCTCCAAACATTCATGTTTCTGGTCGCTGTACCCAAGTAAATCTCCATGCCCGAACAATCCTTCAGCGACATGCAGCTTGTCTTCTGGGTTTCCGGTGAGGATGGTTTTGGCCTCCAGCACCAGTGGACTAATTTGAACAGCGGGTTTGAGTTCATACATCCAAGCCTGCGCTTGCTGCATTAAACATTCCCCTGCGCGGTAGATATTCGATTTGCCACCCAAGATGTTGAACCGGCGACATTACTCAGAAGCTTCCTCGTATCGATCAAGTATGTGAGCTATCTTCCCCAGACATTCGTGAGCCTCGGCAACATGAAAATCGTCCAGGGCAGCGAGCGCGACCTCCAGGGCATGTTGGGCGACCGTGATGCTGGGCTTTTTCCTGAGCTGGTACAGACTGAAGGCAATGAGTGCATCAAGAGCATCTGGATGCAGATTTTGAGCATTAATCTGCATAAGGAGACCCTGGATGTTGGTCTCCTCCTTCGCCAATGCCTCAAGATCACTCATGAACCTGTCGTCGTCGGGAGTGGATCTGTGCGAGAGGACAAATCTGTAACACGCATCGTGTACCTGCTGCTTCACTTTGTCCGATATCCTATCTTGTCGGGACATGTATCCCTGGATTGTGGGGCGCACAGAGATGTGTGAGGTAGCGAACTCTCCCGCCCCTTGTTCAATAAGTGCTCGGTCACGCAGAATTGTAATCGCAGGGAAATGGGGAGTGAAGGTAAACGCCCACCAACGGAGCCTTTCTCCATTTGTCCCGGCCGGGAGCATGGAAAGAATTTCAAGTAGGGTTAATGCTTGTGATGTCATGCCGGTCCGATTGATAGAGAGGCTGATGGTATAATCCATGAGAGCGAGCATGTCTGTCCCCGAGGTTTCCCACCCCTCCAACAAAGATGTTGGAGACGCTTGCGAATGTTGTCCCTGAAATGCCATGAGGTAAATAGCCAAGGGTATGCGACCCACAGCTTCCAGGAGGTCATCAAGCTTGTCATCAGCGGCGCCCGGATACACCCCCTTGAAGGTCTCGCGGGCAGCGTTCACATTCAAGGGGGTAAGTTCGCGGGTCTGCCATTTGACATCGCCAGAGGGAGGGAATGTTAATGCCGATGTCATGGTGACCAGGAGAGCGATATGCGGGAGCCTTGCCAGCCGAAAAAGGATATCATTGATATTTACCCGATCGGCGTCGCCAGAAAACCAAGGGGTCTCGAAGTTGTCAAGGAGCAGCAGCCGTCGCTCCGTTGAGGCACTCAGCTCGTCGATAAGAGGATCGAGACTTTCATAAGTGTCTGCTCTTACGCGAAGCTGGGTGTAGAGAATGCGGCGGAGAAGATCAGATGAAGTGGCCTTAACGCAAGGCACCCAGAACTGATACTTCTTCGGAAACATCTCGCGGATTGTGACACTCTCGATCACCGCGAGTGCTACACTCGTTTTTCCCATCCCTCCGGGCCCGGTGATTAAAACATGTGATGTGAGTGGGTCGGCCAGAAGACTGACGATATCATCGACGAGAGGCTGCCGACCGAATATTCTGTGAAGTGGAGGCATATCCTCTCTGAGCAAGATCTCAGGTGCATTGTGTGGTTTACTGGTGTTCGTCATCGTTTGAAAAATTTGGTCAAGGGTGGCGTTCGCGTTGTCAACTTTGGCGTCGATGGTAGCAAGCTGGGAGGTTATGATGGAATATCTCGACAGGATTTCGTGGACTGATTCCTCCATGTGCATGTGGTGCGAGAGCTGCAGGACTTAGTAATGACCCAACTTTGGGGAGGGAATACACGTACATTGAATTCTTCTAGGGCTGCATTTATCCGGACGACACATTCGTCAACCTTGTCCTTGTTGAGATTGCGGAAGAAGACCAGAAGCCATTTCCTTTGGTTTTTAATTTCTTTCAGATCCTTCGAGATACCGTCGAGAGTGCTATTCGCGGACGTTAGCGGAGGGAAATACATGATTGAAACCGACCGTACGATTGGAGATCTTTGATCCTGGAGCGAAGGTCCTCAACACCATCCCCGACCTTGAGCTTGTCGATGATTATAATGGAGAGAGAGTAGACACGTTTCTGGAGGTCCTTCGCCTTTTCCTCGACGGCGGTTGCGTCCTGTGCCCCATGAGCCCGCGGCTGGGTTCCTGAAGGCCGCCAGTGCATACCTCACAAGCTTCAATGACATTTAGCGCGAACTTCATAAATTCTGGTAGGAGCGGGACGGGGACGGCGCCGGCGATGATTCCCGCCACTGACACTAGTTCCTTTGCTCCACCAAGCATATATTGTGCGGGAGTGGGCTTCACGCTGCTCGCCTGAACGGAGGCTTCCTGCGCAACCGTGACTTCAGATGTGTCGCGCTGCGCACAAAGCAATACATACGTGAACGGGTGCCTCATGGAGCTTGGTTTGCTTCTCGTTGCGTGTGCGCCATACAAAGCATCCGACCATCTTTGCTGGAGGATTGAATGCTGCAGGCGCTCTCGAGTTCGGGTTGTAGAGTGCGAATTCTTAAAGGGAAACGGCAAGAAAGGAAGCCAGGCCTGAGCTTAAGTAGCAGATAGGCTATGTATAGCGGTGCCACATGCCTAACTAACGAGAGTCCGAACGGACATTGGCGGGACGTCGCAAGTGCCATTGTAAGCACGAAGCATCCTTCCATCAAATGCCGGTGCTATTTCCGAGAAGCAGCGTGGAGCCGCGAGTTTCTTGTTATCTAGTCCCCGCCCCACGTCACCGCGGTGCGGAGCTCACCTGGCTGCTGCTCGGCGCATGGTGCTAAGCGCAGACAGAAGAGCTGGTGAGCGTTAGGTGGAAAGCTAAATAATTGCAGCTGACTGTTTGATGGCTGACCCACAGGTGAGCAACTGATTCCCGATGAAGAATCTAGTCAGACCAATAAACAAACAATAAACAAATGTCTTCTTGAGAGGATGTGGGAAAAAACTGTTTATGCACGTCTGCGGTGAGTCAGTCGACGCAGGAACGAAGAAGATCTGAATCACCTGACACTCGGATGGACGGAGATGCCGGCTTCGCGCGGGATCCAATCGACGTCCTCATGAAACGAAAGCCCCCCGTAAATGGCCAAATGTCACAGGCACCTTCACGCGACGTTATCCCCTGACCTGGTAGACACGGGTGGGATGGCACCTTGTACTATTACGACCAAAGGTTCACGCCATGTCACCCGTCACCGCAAAGGTTCACTAGGCAAGAGGTGCATTGATCGGCAATCAATTGAAATTACCATATATGGACAGCCATCAGTGCCCGGCACCTGCCGGCCGAGGTTTTTTGACAGTTTTTGCCCCTATTTGAGTCCGAAAATTGGAATGTCACCGTCACCGACGCCAAATCGGTTCGCTTCACGAAGGTCCGTCACCGTCACTTGAACCAATGGTTGTAATAGTAATTTGGAACCTGTGTGTCAACTTTGTCATAAAAGAACCAGATGCAACACTTACACGGCTAAACCACATCAGACTTTCCACAAATTTCTGACGTGCTTCAATCCACTTGCGAAAGTGGAAGTGCCGCGCGGTTAGGACCCCGGAATATAGTGTCGGATGCCAGGGAGTATATAGGAAACCCGACACCGCGACACGGCGTGTCAAAAATCACAAAATCCGACACACCTGAGAATTCCCGCACATAAATCGGCAAACCCAACACATTCTTCCTCACGGGACACGCTTCTCAGCAAATCCGACACATTCAATCAAAAATCCCGACACGATGTCAGGAAACCCGACACAATTTCAGAATATCCGACACGCACAGGGGATTTAAAATGACTTTGTTAGTTGTTCAGTCCGCCGTCCTGCCTCCCCTGGCCCTCCCCGCTCCGCACCCCAGTACCCATTGACTCGTTGATTGTGAAAACCGGAGCATAAAAAGGTCAGTAGCTTACCGGTGTATGTAACCTCTAAACTTGAACTATGTAGTGCATGGCCCTCTCGGCATCACGGCATTGGGGCCGCGATCACCTGCCGCTTTGTTGTGATTACTCCCGATTGCCGCGGCTCTGCTGGCATCACCCTCGAGTCGCTGTGGCGCCATTGAGGCCTCGTCGGAGTAGGTACAGTAATTAGATAGGGATGTATACAGAGGCTGGAGGGTTAAACAATTTTTTGGAATCCCGGCTTCATGGTGTGAATGAACTCCTTGGATTCCTGAGAAATTTTTGGTTCCGACCTTTTTAGCCGTATCATAGAGCTCCGACGATGAGAGAAACCTACCTGAACTCGAAGTGCGACGAGAAACCCGACATGGAGCAGATGCCCGAGATGCCCGAGGCCAAGTCCTGCTCGATTAATTAGTCAGTGTGTCGATACTACGCCTACTTATTGACCATCCAACAAACATACCAAGGGTTCACGAAGATTAAATGAGCTTGAGTTGCGGTATTTGGAGTACAAGTCAAAGGGTGAATGTATCGGAAACAATTGATCCAAACCGGGATAGTTTCGGTGTTGACTTGATGAAGGTATGTTCAAACAGAGGTAGGTCCTACATGGTTTCTAGATACTGGATGAGAGGGAAGACGAGGTAGGTAAATGAGGGAATGTTGAAAGGCACTTACGGTGAGTTGAATGAAGTAATGTGGTTGAATGAATTGAAGCGGTGGTCGAAGAAGAGGTCGAGTATCTACAGTTTCATCGAGAAAGAGTTCAGTGTGGGTCAATGGAGGATGAACTCACCGTAATTTGGATCAATATTGAACGAGTTGAAGCTTGCGTCAAAAGACTACAGTAGCAAGTAAAGTATTAGCTCTCTTAAGTAGTAGCCGTTGTAGACCGTCAAATAACTGAAGTTTCTGTACATCTTAAGTTCTTGTAAGGGTTAATTCAAGCGGCTGCTTTACTATTAGGGAAGCATTGCAGTGATCGAACCAAATGAAACTTAAGTTGCCATACACTGAACTTAAGTTCGTACAGGTACTTAAGTCCTTGCAGGTACTTAAGTTCAGCACGAACTCAAGTCGTAAGATATATAAAACTTTGTTCAGTCATAAAAATATAACAGTAATTGTACATGGTGCGTCGAACTTAAGTTCCAGCGAAACCTTAAGTTGTGTTGAACTTAAGTTCCGGATAAAGCTTAAGTTCGACGCAACTTGAGTTCGATGTAGCACCGACGGCGAGGCACTCGATTGAAGGGTCGACGTGCCACTGAGGTAATATTCAAAGTCTGGATGGCGTCAAGGTGATGAACAACTTGATGGCGATAAATGGACACGCGGACCGTGCGGTAAGTAGCTGGGGGAGATATCTCAGCAGAGGATGGGAAGAGGGGGGAGGTGGACTTGGTTGAAGGAGAGGTGGCCCTTACGACGTCAGCACGTCAGCAGCCTTTTAAGTGAAGTAAATTGATGGGATCATTTGCATTATTGTTTTTCCCATTGTTCGACTTCGGCGTCTGTCGCCACTTGCCTTCATATCACCACCACCAACTGCATATGTGGTGGTTAGGTCTCTTCTCTTCTTTGCCTTCTACACTCCCCCGCCAAACTCTCTGTGGACGCCAACCCGACATGTTGCGGAGAGCTACCGTGTACCGCATTCTACAGTCACGGTAATTATTAGGGTGGCAAGAGTGAGAATTCCCTCAGCTCTCCCAAAGCACACAGGACCGGCCGGTGGCAACGGTGTCGTGCAGAAATCCGAAAATCTGTGAGTGTTGCCTCACCAGTACACCTTCCCTCTTTTAATTCCTTTCACCCAACTCACTCCTCAGACTCCAGTGAACTCCGATCAACAATACCCTCAGGTGCGTGCATTTATGTGGCCACGCCCAATGCGGAGATTGTCTTAGGAAGAATACTCATTGCGTACAGGACATACATAGAGCATACAAGGACTTCTAATACATTTCGCTTTAACTGCCCCCACTGCCCCCTCCCTCCCTCCCACCCGTCGGCCAGGTCGCGTCGCTGATCGTCGTTTCACAGCCACAACAATATATTACACTAACCTAAGTTTTGAAAGTCTTTCAGGAACTTCAGTCGTCTGTACGAAACTTAAGTCCTGTAACACTTAAGTGGTGGAGGAACTTAAGTCACCGCCCACAACTTAAGTGCTGGGAGGACTTAAGTTCCTGTTCAGGGGGGGGTCTACGGACGGCGTAGTGAGGGCGCCCTGGGGCGCTGAATGCGCAACTTAAATTGTGCGAAACTTAAGTTGAATGTTGGTCTACAACGTGTACAACTTAAGTGGTCCTCCTCCAGTTTCATACAGTAGACTAGGGATACGTGAGTGAATGAATGGATATGTATCACGCATGCATCACACACCTTTGGGACATTGAAGGCTTGTTTAATTCTAGTGAACGAGAGATCAGTTACTATTAAATTCGCTTCGGGATGAAAATACGAACACACTTGCCTTCGAGCAGACATGTTGACGCCCATTGAGATAAATTGAACAACGTTGAGCTCAATGAGTGCAGGATTAGGAATTAGAGAGCATAACAATAGGTTTGTATGGGCCGTTAACTGTTGACCTTGGAACGACTATACAGAGTATTCATCAAGGTCAGGTCAGCTGTATTGAGTCGGAACGGTTAGTTGAATCATAAATTCAACATTCAACACCTCAAGGCAAACCGGTAAAGCTTCGTTCGGTCTTCGAATGAAAGGAGAGGGCCTGTAAGTGACAGTGTGCAAGTAGTCTGTTAGTTACCACGCTCACTTACCCGGTATCCTGCGTTATTATATAAGCATCACTCACGTGCACACTCCCGGAACGCGACTCGGACGTGCGTGAGGCAAACGACGCGTCGAATGCTGATATTAAGGCCGTATTCGGGCCCTAAGCAATACAGGAGACTTCCTGTGGTTCCATTCAGGCTTCTGACCCAGTCAATCAAAAGTGAATATTTTCTGCCTGTATTTTCTATAAACTTTCGCAGGAAAGCTCATTCAAGCAGGAAAAATTGGCGGGATCACTCTAATCGGAGCCCCAACGTTCTTGAGTGGTTTTGGTTGCTCAAATCAACGCAAGCCAGGAAAAACACGTCCAGACGCGTCTCGCTAAAACTTTATTTGTTCAAGCATTCGTGATGCTTACCTCATAACGCAGGATACCGGGTAAGTTACGCGGGAACCAACAGACTCTATCAAGCGAGGTACGAGCTAGGTATTGATAGAGTGTCTGTCAAGAGAGACTAGTGTGCAAGGCCTGTGCAGGTGAATCGAAGGAACCTACCTTACAGTTAATCCATAGATTGGTGTGTGCCTCAGCGCAACTAGAGTCACTGAGCACACCAAGAGCCCACTGAAGTTTAGGTCAGTGATTCCCTAATTTCGTTGTAATGGATCAGTACACTGAAAAGACATGTCGTAACCCAGGAGAGACACGTGTTCCAACTTTCCTTCTCCTATTTTGCCGCGACCGTTGCTAGGTCATGTGCACTCCCGATCAAATATCGATGGCTCGGCGTACTCCGGGATGCGACATCAGTTCAACGTGAAAGGTATGTACGCTTGGCAATGTGTCGGAATTCAAGAGAAATGAGGCCTTTTTGGCCCCGGATTTTGGGATGTGTCGGAATTAATGAAGACTAGCCGCCGTGTCGCGGTGTCGGGTTTTAGGGAGCCTCGATGCCAGGTGCCCCGTCCCGACAAAAATTCGAGGTTTCGAGCGCGAAACCCAGGTTCTGTCCCAGCAAAAAGTGGGGGTCGAGGGCTAAAATGCCAGGTCCTGTCCCAACAAAAGTTAGACTTCTTGGTGAACTCGCGGCTAGTGATGTTCCGGCTCTGGCCCCAGGCCGCGAAGCATATGTTTTAACAACCCGGGTTCAGGGTCGTCGGCCTCCTCTCTCTTTTGTCCCCCATGTCCGCCCCCGCCACAAACCCCAGGCGCTACGTTCGCCAATATGTTTTCGTCCTCTCTCTGCAGCACTTCCCCATTCCCCCACTTCCTCGGGACCTCCTACAGCCTCGCCCTCCCCTCAATCTCAACGTTCTGCACCTGTTCACCTCGCAACGTCCCGTCTGGTTCGCCTCCCCACGCGCTCTCCCCGCGTTGGCGGAATTTGGTTGGAATCCAGCGGATTTAGACGCTGTGTGTCCATACTCAGGCCGCGAACCGGAGCTCCTTGTTTCTCGTCGCTTTGCGCCGCCCGTCGTGTCTGACGCGAGTCATCGCATCGTCGACCTCGATTTCTTTCGTTGGCTCTTCAATCTTGAGCCGGGCCCCGTTCGCGGCGTGTGTTTGGACCGTCCTCGCCACTATTACTTCTCGCCCAGTCGCACCCTCGGGAGTTCGCCCTTGTCCCTCCCAGCAAGCTTCTCGCTGGCGGACGTCGCTCACGAGACCTTCCTGTCGTACGCCCTCTTTATGTGGTACTCTGTGCAAGTGTTGGGCCCGCACCGCTACCAAGTCTTGGTGATTTGGGCTCGGCGTCACGACGGGTCCAATTTCTTGTTCCGCTACTCCGAAAATCTTCCCCCCATGGACTTGGCGGCTTGCCTCCACCATGAAATGGACATCCTGGTGGCCACGATCGAGCTCTTCAATGGGGACCCCGTCACCAATGCCGAGGAGCTACTAAATCGTGTCGTACGTTGTCTTCTTTTTTTTTGTCATTCAATTGTTTTGGCTGATATTCCGCCCGGCATCCCCAGCTGCGGTTGGAACATTACCTGTTCTTTCTGTCTCAACACGGGGCGCAGGTCGCGTACTCTCCGCAGTACGAGGCATTGCTCGACTCGGCCATCTATTTTATGCAGCCGGATTGGGACTCTGACCAGCGGCTGAACGAGTTGCAGCGCACGCGTGCGCGAGTCGCGCGTCGAAGTCGTTTCATTCATCCGCGTGCGCCCGCCACCATCCGCCTACTCCCCCAGAACTGGGAGGATCCGCGGTTTCCCACTGCGGGCCGTCTTTTCAACCAGGACTCTGTCTTCTTCGAGGCCACAAACATGATGGAGGCCCTTGACGGTGAGTTCTTTCCCTCGTTCGTGCTTTCTTGTGCTGACGCGTTCGTATCCTTCTAGGTTTGGCTGAAGTTGGTGACAACAAAGGCTGAGCTGGATCATTCAGCTACCAGCTCCGTACTGGTGGGGGTCGAGCTGGATTCCTTCATCTCCCACAGCTTGCTGGATCCACGAGAGTTCCACGGGGCGAGCGTACCTCGCTCACCGTCTCCCCCTCCGCAAGTTCCGTCTCCAACCCCCCCTCCAGTCATCCCTCCCTCGCCACCAACGGCGACGGTCAATCCTTGGCTCCTCCAGGATTTCGTTGAGGTCCCGCCGCCCAGTCCTCCTCGGGTGTACGTGGAGATCCCGTCCCGACAGCGCAAACGTGCGCCATCCGTAGTTTCGATATTGAGCGATGAGGAGGTGGAGTCCACGCCTCCACCGCCCCGCCGATCTTCGCGCCCTCGCACGGCTGGCTCGCACCGTCATGCGACGCCCCCTGTCGCGCCTCCCACTCCTCCCGTTGGTCTCCCGCCTCACCGCGATTCGCATTCGCCCTGTAGAAGATGGGGTAGGTCCTCAGGTGGACCTGAGTGGTGTCAAGGTCGTGCTGGCCGGCTGTCGAGGCTTGAGGTGAAAATAAGTGCCGGGGCTGGGAAATAATCAACGTAGGCGTAGATCAGGAACTAAGAAAGATAGAATGTGAAACTTAGCTTAAACAGACTCAAAGGAACGTGGATGCGCGAGAGATATTCAGCAAAAGTAGATTCGACGTGGTCGTAAGGGATAAAGAGAGGTAAGTAACGTAAATGTCCGGTGTAAACAAATAACAATCCCCATATGTAAGTGAGTCCGTGAAAAGCCACTGCTAAAGTTGAACTTTCGCCATTCGAACGATCCGGGAACTACGCAAAGACGGAATAGGGAGAGCACGTCCCCCCCAAGACGTTGACGTGTGGGTGCCCAAGCCACAGTCGGCTCGATCCCCGGCGTAGTCCGAGAAGGCCGATGACTCAGGTTCAACTCGTCGCGTTGGCGGTATGTAGGAGAAAATGCAGAGAGTCTGTGGTATATGAGGTGAGTGAGCAAGGAGTGCGAGGTAGAGTGTGAAACATCTGTAACGTAATATTTGGTGGATAAACAAATATTTGGACTTGAACTGTTCGGTTGAATAGCTTGAGCATAAAATAGGTAACATCTGGTTTGTAGAGCGGTGGACGAAATCTAGAGGTATGAGGGCAAGGAAGATGAGTGTAAAAGTCAAACGAGTGCGATGTGGTAAATGTATGGAGAGAACAAAATCACGGGGTATCATGTTGAAGAACTTGGTTCGAGCTTGAAACTGACTCATAACCCGAAGGCGATGAGCGGGGCGAGTCGCACTTCCACAGCCCCCACGCAAACGCTCCAAGAAGTCGGTGCGTTGTGAGCTGTCACTTTGTGATGCGCTCCGAACGCGGCCAAACGGGAGGAAAATCATACTCACGACGAAAACTCCGTATACAAGAATATGTCAAGCAATCGTGCCTCCAAATAAAAAGGCCAGACCCCGAATCGAACGGAGACACTGCGAGTAACAACGATGTGGTGTCTGTATGAGTCTCGCACGCGTTACCATTCCGCCACCTGGCCGTGATTAGGACTCGACAAACGGACAAGGAGATGAGACGAACCTGATTTGAATTATATGAACAACAGACTCCGAATCAAACGGGAACCTACAAGCAAGGATCGGGGAGGAAAATATTGATTCTCGCACGCGCTACCTGGCCGTTCAATGAGCGTTTACTCAAAACTCGACGCGCCTTCACTCAAAAATGAAACGAAGGCAAAAGTTTCCTTGATGGTGTAACATGGCCAGACTTCGAATCGAACGAAGACCTCGCGAGCATACATTGGTCAACATACACGAATCTCACGCGCACTACCGTTGCGCCATCTGGCCGGTGCTAAGGAGAAGGAAACGGGGGAGCAAACGGAGACGGAGTGGCTGCGGTATGGGAAACGGAGTGACTAAACACAGAATGCAGGGGGTTCTTGGGAAACGGGGTGACTGAAACGGGAAACGGAGGCGGCACGAGGCTGCTTCGAGTCAATTTTTAACCCCTTCAGAATCGGGAACGCGTGGGCGATCACAGAGGCGAGTCAGAACTGAAAAGGAGGAACATCCGTTTCCAATTAAGGGTATAAGTACGCGCGCGAGTATCGGACAGAGTATGGTATAAAAGCTAGCTGTATGATACGGAATGACCATCTTATTACCTCCCACTGCATATACCTAAAGCTACTCCCCCTGAAGTACACCGGGGTGGGGAACTAAATTACAGCCCTTTGCGGAACTTAGGGCGCGGACAGTTTTTTTTTTTTTTCATGCTTTTCAACGAGAATCGTTATTTCGAGCTCAGTTCTTGTCCGTTTGCCTTATAAATATGCTCATTGTGTCCGCAATGAAAATGCGGAGGGCACCACGGTCTTCGTTTTCCCTGATGCGATCATAATTGCCTTATTGGGAAAATGTCGCCCTTTTTGTACAGAACTTGTCGCATCCTCTGTGCTGTGGTCAGATTGACCTATAAATTTGATATGATGTCTTTATGAGTATCATTGAGGGCTGGATGGACCGGGATTTTGAATGTGTGTCTTAGTTCACCGGTATTTTGCATTCTCATAATGTGGGATATCTGAATACCTTGTATACAAGAAATAGATACAATATGAGGAAATACCGGTCCGTCCAGCCCTTCGTAATACTCATAAAGACGTCATATCAAATTTATAGGTCAATCTGACCACAGCACAGAGGATGCGACAAGTTCTGTACAAAAAGAGCGACATTTTCCCAATAAGGCAATTATGATCGCATCAGGGAAAACGAAGACCGTGGTGCCCTCCGCATTTTCATTGCGGACACAATGAGCATATTTATAAGGCAAACGGACAAGAACTGAGCTCGAAATAACGATTCTCGTTGAAAAGCATGAAAAAAAAAAAAAACTGTCCGCGCCCTAAGTTCCGCAAAGGGCTGTAAATACACTCCGCTACGGGTCGTGCCGCCCAATAGTAGGACAAACCAAGGTCACCCAAGAGGCCAGGGCTTGTCAAGAAACCCTGTCCGTCTCGCCTCCGTTTCGATAAATCGATATGGGGGAAATATAGTCAATCCGGAGTTGAAAGCGTGCGGTAGTAGATTACGCGGCACACCACCAAACGGCCAGTCGCCTAACTTGGCTTCGTGCAACCGTTCCTTTTCGGAGTTCGAGCGCATATCCTTGCGAGGAACCCACCCCATCGTACACGGAAGGCCTATCCTACACGATCATACCATTTCCCCCATTCAATTCGCACACTTCACCCCCGAGTCTTCGAAACGGAAGTGATTCCGTCTCAAGGCGTTCACCAACGGAGAAACCAGGCTACGAAGGGAATCGCTATAGCCGTCCGTATAGTGTTGCACTGTACTGAAGAGACCTGCCGTCCGATACGTTCGAGACGGGTGGATAAAGCACCACAGATAACCCGAGTACCCCGGAACGGGACAGCATTCGCATTGCGGAGCGTACCCTTCGAGCAGGTGTAGAAAACTATCCATCCGCGGTACCTTCGGAAGGCCAGCCCCCAACGAAGAACTAAATCTTCGAGGAACCTGGCAAAGTGTTCAATCCGAAACGGAGAGAACTGTACACACACACACACCACAAATTATATATCGCGCATTAGCGTACCTTAAACTACGCAGCTCCGCGACAGAGCAATTTCCCCCTAGAGGACGAATTAAATTCTGTAAAACACTACTTGACTTTACCCACCCGGGTCAGGCAGTTCACAGAACCGCAGTCCGCATCACAGCGTCTGCAGGGGCATACCCCACACGCCGCGCCTCGTTTGAAGCCAGACCCCCACCACGCACCCATTTTGTTTGCGCGCAAGGCGCACCGTCGGGTTGGCGCTGTTGTGCACCAGCTGCGGCCAGCTTGTACGGGTTGTGAGGTCTCGCGCTTCTGTACGGAAGACACGGACCCTAATGGGGCGCGGTCCAACAAACCGCGTACGTCGTGCTATCATTGCAAGGCGAACCATGAGCGGTGTTCTACTTGGACCGCGTTCAGCGGGGCGTTCCACGCTCGTGACGAGCAGGCCTTGGCGGGGTTTTCTTTCGAGTTCCGAGAGCATCTGGGGGGCGGCCACTACCAACTTCTGGAACCTGACCCCTGACTGTCAAAGCTCCCTGCGTTGGGTACGTCCTTCCCTTTCGTTCTTCCGGTCTTGCGTACTGACCACCTCTTCGTTGGTTAGCACAAGAATACTCGTACCGCAATTTCTTGTACGAGTTCGTGCCATTGCAAAACATCGACCGGTCTTTCTGCCACCATCAGCGGAAGCAGGAGAAGAAGGAGGCAGAGAAGGGCATGGAGGGCCCACCCCCTGAAAGGTTTAGTGAGCCTCGCATCCGCATTCCCCCCTCCCGCCCTTGCGACCGCCCCATGGAGCCGGATGACGACGACTTTCCTATTGCCCTTGACCCCCGCAACTTTGATGGGAACCTCGAGCCCGTTCCTCCGCCATCGCAGCAGGCGTCCATGAGTCATGGTCCAGGGGCGGCATTGCGGTCATCCGCGTCGTCAGGTTCTGCGCACCCGATGAGCGCATTCCCCAGCGATGTCCCCATGGATGACCCAGGCGATGCGTCCCCTGTGCAGCTGGCGTTCTGCAACCTGGCGGATTCAACCGAAGAATCCGTGGCGGCGGATACACAAGCGCTGGCTGCCTACATGTGGTCCATCCCGGAAGACCTGCGCGCTCCCTTCCTCCAGCGCATGGCAACCGTGGCGCAGGGAGTGATGGCAGAACTCGGGGTGGCCGGGGAGGCGAAGGTGGATCGAAAAGGAAAGGGGAAGGCGCGGAAGTGAGATTGTTTTTTCCTGTGCGTTGTATGTTGTGCTGGGAGTTCCGTATCCATCTCCCAGAGGGACAGGCACATGAGCAGCACCAACAAGTGGTGGGCGCAGTCCGCTACGGAGAACGCGGCGGGAACGCGGAAAACCGGGACGTAGGGGACGACACGTTCATGGAAGGGGACAATCCAGGGGCACAGGTCGTTGAGGGAGGGGGGACCGGCGTGCCGGAGACGGAAAGATGCGAGATGGGGAAGGGAAGTACGCCGAAGCCACGCAAGAAAAAGCTCGTCAGGGACGAACACCGGCTCGGGACCCAGGACACCGGCAGACGACGCGGAAGCTGCGTTCTGCAGGGAAACGTTGTGGTCGATATCCACGGAGACTCGGGGGCCCTGTTGGTGGCGGAATGGGTGGGGCTCGAGGAGGTTGCGGGGGTCTGGAATAGCGGCGGGCTGGTACCAGAGAGGGGGTGGTCTGAGGAAGAAAGTCCATTCCCGCCGGCGCGTCGCATGGGGGGCAGAGATAGGGAATGGAATCCGCCCACCTGAAGTGGACGCTGGACGGGGCCCACGCGCAGTGGACCGTTTGGACTGGGAAGAGGACGCGTTGGGGGGCATGAGAGTGGGAAGGAAGAAAGAGAAAGGAGGGCGGGGAGTGCACCTAAAATAGGTGAAACCATAGCCCAAGAACCCGCAGCAGACCCCGATCTTCAGGAACGGCTTCTGAGATCGAGGCACAGGGGCGCGTCAGGGTTGCGCCCGATCGGGAAGTGGATCAAACTTCGGGGTCTGCGAAAATCAATGCGGGAGCAATGGGACGGATTAAGAAGTGAGCATAGAACGCACGGGAACGGGGAGGAAAAGACGGGGAAAGGGAGAGAAAACGAAGAAAGGGACGAAGAAGAACCGAGGGACGAACAAAATGGGTTGTTGGGACACCGGCCTTGAAGGGGGGTGGGTAATGTCATGATCACGCTCGGATCACGGCTCGGCAGCACGGATCCACTCCCGGCATTGCGGATCCGCTCGGTACCCACAAACGGCAAACACGGCAAAGTCGGCACCAACGATTTCAAATCCCGATCGGGTTATTCAAACCAGGAGGTTTCGATCGGCATCGAAACCCCCTCTACACCGAATAACTATCGCATTAACCCTGCACAGTGTTAGTTACTAGGGAACAATGATCACCAAGTATTTATTAATTACTTTATAACCAGTAGTAGAATCTCTTGTACAGTAGATTCTACCTCGTCTAATCTCAGGCCCATTTTGGCTTGATATCGGCTTGTGCTTAGTGTTCTCGCCTTAGACCCCTTCGACTCTCATTCCCTACAGGGTCTAATTCTATCCATACCCCGACCTATTCCGGACGACGTCCTAATAGCCCGGGGTCTCAACATACCCATACCCCGATATCAGCCAAACGACTAGGTGATTATCTTGGGATTGGAGGGCCAACAGGTCGTATACACTGTACGACTGTTGAGGTATCAACACGGGGTTTAAAGTCCTAGTCGGGACGTTTGCTGAAGCCAACATCAGGCCGACCCAGGGTCGTCGCTGACAGTAATCCACCGATAGTCCAAGGAGGCAAGTAAAGAGCGTGTGGTCGTAAGGGCGCATGCACCATGTTGATGCGAAGGCATGTAGTGGTGTCTCATAATGCCTAGAGCCTAAGTACCTAAGTTGCCGAAGGCCTCTTCTCAGAGAGACTCAATGAGTAAGGCTAAAATACTGAGGCGACAAGACAATTGTGGTGGTTGATAGATAAGAGTGATGATGATCAATTGATCTACCATACATATGACTTGTAGCTGAAGGATACCAAAATGGTAAATACCAGTCCTTACAGGAGCCTCAGTGGGCAAAAGTGCTGGTTTTCTTGCTTCCGGGCACTGATCAAGCCCCTCAGTATCCCGAGGTTGTTTTTAGGGATAACCAGGGGTAAGGGTATACCCCCAGAGGTATGGAGAGGGGTATGGGAAAGGTAGAGGTAAAGGTAGCAACATTTATACCTTTGAGAAAACCTCTCACAACCCCCCAAGGTACAAAGGTATGAAGAGGTATCTAGATTGGAGGTTTACAATGTCCTCAAAACGAGTTCTTTTCCTGTGGACAACAACTGCTTAGCTTTACTCACAATCAACTGAATGGTATATTAATCCGCCGCTTCCTCTGCCTTGGAACGTGGAGTCGAAGGATATTGTGGGCGATCAAATTTTCCTGAAGGCTGTGCAGCAGAACATGTCCATCAAATATACAGTGTAAACTAATGTGTTTTGAGCCATACCTTTGTAGATACCTTTGAAAGGTCATGGAGAGGGGTACAGAGGTTTGTACCTTCTGAATACCTCTGGCAAGGTAGAGCTATGACCCATCTAAGGGTAAGGGTTTGCGAGGTAGAGGTAGAGGTACAGTGTTTTATACCCTTACCTTACCCCTGGTGAACCCTAGTTGTTTTATGCTGAGAGCCGACTTGTATTTTCTGAGAAATATTTGCTGTTGCTCTGCTAAGGCAATTCACCAAGTTGTCGCTGATCGAAATTGTGGCCCTCCTCAGTTGACACACAGCCAAAGAAGCTGGAGACAAAATTAAACCACCTCGATGTTGCTATTTTAGCAAGTTGCCTGCATTCTACACCCAAGTCAGTAAGTTGCACTTGACTTTGTCTTATAAAGTTGAAAAATCATTTTGCACAGTATACATTCCATAATGTTGTAAAGGACTCAGTCTGTTTGTCTTTCAGTAAGACAAAGTGGCCACAGCCCTGCATCATGCACTCCTCAACCTCCACACTCAGTCTCATCTATCCTGCCATGTCATCGCTCTCAATCATGGGAATCTCACTGGGGGAGAGTGATAGCATGAAGTTCAGACTTGCTCCAGGATACCAACAAAGTTGCACGCGTGCATCCTGAAGTTATGTCAGGCTGAAACCCAGCTTGTACTGTCTGAGAAATATATTAGGGCTCCGACCCGTTGCCGTCGCTGACGGGTACGGGTGCCGTCGCGACGGGACGGGACCCGGCCGACAACCCATCTGGACCTATTTTCTGACGGCCGGGTAGGGGACGGCTGGACCCGGCAACGGGTTAACCGGCAACGGCCGTCGACGGCTCGCCGGGTCAGCAAGAATGCAGTGCTTTAGGTGCCGCAGCACGGGTGAGCAGGCTTGGAGAGTAACTGGAGCAATCAACTACGCCGCTTCATTTCCATCCAGTGCATTCCTCGCTTGTTCTGTGCGATTTAAATAGGCTTATGATTGGATCAGCTGGGTATTATCTACCAGTGGCTGTACTCTAAATTTCTCTAAATAATACTGTGTGGTAGGGTGGGCATATCTAAGCCTTCTGTGTCTTCAAGCTTCTCCGAAAACCCTTGGGCGGAATATCGTAGATAATTCCGCGATGGCAGACATTTTTGATGGCATCAAAATTATCTGCCATCCGCCTCTTTTCACGCTCCCTCCATCGCTCTGTATCTAGATACCTAATATTTGCAATATGGGATCATACTCAGGCCAAATACTGTCACTTTCTGAGACGCTTGGGCCCAGAAACCTCCTGCAAGACTCAAAATATAATATTTGTGGCTAAATACCACCCGTCGACGGCCGTAACGGGTCTGACGGCCGGCACCCGGCCGTCGAGGCTTCTGGGCTCGCGCGCTGACGGCCGGGTTGGCCCACCCGTCGAAATAAAACGGCCGTTTTCCACCCGGCCGTCTGACGGGCCGGCCGGGTCGGAGCCCTAAAATATATTGTCTTAAGTTGCGGCTCTGCAAAGTTGTCCTTGGTGAAAATCGCACCTTTGCTCAGTTGACTTCTAGCTAAAAGGGATGGAAACCAAGAACTACCTCAAAGCTGCTATTTTGGTGAGTTGCCTAAGTTTTATGTCCAAATGGGCAACACTTTTTCCCACAAAGTTTGTCAGTGACAGTCCTGGGTCGGCCTAGCAGAGTGTGAATTTAGGAAATAACCTGGTCAGGACCTTGGTACGAGTAATCTGGCTAGAACCCTGGTAGCACCACCAAGTAAGAATGAGGTTGAATGGCCTCAACAGTACAGTAATCCGGCTGAGGTGGAACTGGAAATGACCTGAAGGCAGTATGATATGCACCTAAGTAGCCCACACAGAGAGGTACTAACAAGAGGATGTGTGATAAGATGCTGAGAGCCAGAACGGAAATCCGGACAGCGGTCAAAATGAAAAAAGAACCAGTCACGTGACCACAATTCATGACAAAATTGAAAAAACCTTTTACATAGACTCACAACCAGTTGGCTCTAGTAAGCAACTTTGTTATCACGAGACAAGCAGAGGGATTAAAAGCTTCCCAAAGCGACTGGTACATCTGGGTGTGATTTTGGCTTGGCCTTCCAAATGTGTGCCCAGACTTTGTCCTGGAGAGTAGTACATGTCAGAAAAAAAAAGTTTCTGCAGGATAATTTCAAATTCCAAGCTGAATGAGCCCAACCTTTTTTTTTGACTGTGGGTGAAGGCCGTCAATATCGTCTGCACACAGACCCATCAATGACATCGGGCACTTAGGTGTAATATCCGAAAAAAAAGTGTGTCTCCTTTAGTTGTATTTACAAAATACACAACTTTGCCTATATAACTTTTTAACCTTGTTTTCGAGTTGGGTGGCCTCAATGAGCACGAAATCCTAAGTCCGGGCACACATTTGGTGGGCTCAGCCAAAAGCATCAAAATACACAACTTTGCCTATACAACTTTTTACACTTGTTTTCGAGTTGGATGGCCTCAATGAGCACGAAGTCCTAAGTCCAGGCACACATTTGGTGGGCTCAGCCAAAAGTATGACCAAAGATCCCAGCCGCTTCGCAACCGTGATCAGCACAGCCACATAAGGTAAAGCGGATGGTCACGAGCCTACCTTTTGCACAGTACATGTTCCATAGGAGGGTGGAGTGTGGTCGATGTACCGCAGAGCTTCACCAGTCTTGATTTCACCCAGTGTTCGTTCACCCCCTTCCTCCTAGGTGCACAAGTGGATGAGGCATCGCACAATGTTTAGCAAGCCAAATAGGTTTGAGTCGGCTTCCATCATGGTTGCCTCCTGTGCTGCCTTGTCTGCCAACTTGTTGTCTGCTGTACCACGTGTGCTGACATCCAGAGATTGATGACAGATAGATGAGGCAGGAGAGTTTGTACAGAGCAGCCTGTCATACTGTATTCCAAGCGGGGTGCCATTATCAGAATCCTGCAGAGCACCGCTTGAGAGTCTACAATGCAGAGGATTTGAGTGTGGCCCCTGCGAATCAAGCCCTTTGTTGTGGAGGCCGCTAAAACAACAACTTCAACTTTTGGAAGCAACTTAGTGTGCACGTTGGCATAAGAGGACCACTTGAAAAATGAACCACCTTTAGGTGTCTCCATACTCTCGGGATTGCAACTTTCCAAAGTTACCTTTGATATGGCACATCTACTGTAAAGTCTATGGAAATCAGGGAAAAAGAGAGCACTTATGCTACATTTATGTTGAGAGCCACACGCAGTGAGTTTGACTGGTGGTCCCAAATTTTGGAACTACGTCCAACTCCTTTGTTCCTAAAGTTATAGTTATCTAGAGTTGCAATTCAGTAGGTTGCTGTTTGCAAAATTTGTCCTCCTAGAGGTGAAATGAATGCATGTGAGGTGCATCACACCAAGAGCAAGATACCTAAATTTTCTGAGCAAATAGCTAAGTTTCAGGGTGATTTAGTTTGGGAACACTCAAAGATAAAAAAAAGTTGGGAAAAGAGGTGTGCAACTCTTTTCTAGCTATACAATAGGTCAACTATATGTAATGCTGCCTTCTCCTTCATATTCAAATCACTGTCATATCTGCACAAGCTTTTGACATACATATTACACTCATGCAGTGTCTGGTTTGTTCTCACAGTGTGTGCTGCCTTTGAAAGATTTGGCCCACGTTGTGTGTTTCCCTGGTGTAATGGTTATGCTCTCTTCCTCTCTCTTTGCTCTGTTCCCTGCAGGTCATGGGTTCAATTCTGCCCTTGGGATTTTCTCTCTACGGATGCTTAAGCAGCGATTAAGCGGTGATTTTTGGATTAAGAAAATATTGATCTAGGTTAATCGGTGATTAATCAAGCAACATCAGCCATAAATACTCCCCTTCGCTGTCTTGCCCCGCTGTTAAGGAATCAGGGGTTAAGCAGGATCATGTGTTGAGACAGCAATTGCTTAAGCAAACTTCATATAGATTCTTCCACCTGATGAGTCTTCTTGAACAGACGAAACGTCGGTCAACGTCGCGGCCAACACCCCCCCTCTGCTAAACTACCCTAAAACACTAGCCTCATCACTCGGAGCTCCGCTCCTCGCTCCTCCACCTCGGCGACGGCAGCTGTTTTATTCAAGGAAGCGACTCACGGGATAGACTCGTACGCGTTCGAAAAGGTCGAGAGGTGACCGGAAAAGATAGGTGAAAAAGAAGTTCGCTTTCCGAGTGTGCGAGGGCTCATCAACCGAGGCGAATCAGTCACCCAGGGTCAAGGAGCGTCGCAAGCGAGGTGAGCTGTTCTTGGATGCGCAGAGGGAGACATGCCCAGACGAGCGGACTAACCGAAGTTGTGGTATAGTGGTGTGGGAGGGGAAACTCACCAGCTCAGATGGTTCTTCATGAGCGGCAGCTGAAATGAACAGCAGGGGGCGCATCGGGGAAGGATAACTACTAGTAGAGCTAGTACTAGTTGTCAGCATCTATTCCGGAATGCTGAGATGGCATACGCACTCGGCCTTACATTCAAAGACCTGGGGGTCCTCCACGCCTACATCCCCAGGGCGCGGACCACGTTATTCTGGCGTCTCACACTCGCGTCCGACTACGAACCGCTGGGCTGCGTCCCTCCCGTACCCCGGACACCTTAGCCCAAGCACGACATCGCACATCCTCAGGAGTATCCTGGCAGCGAGAAGACCGGAGCATCATCCGAGAACACTCGTCGTGCACAAAGAGACGAGCAAACGATGGTACGTCAAATGCCACCAAAGATTCCGCTCGACTGCGGCCACGGCACGCGGGGGCTCAGGTTGCGCGACAACAGGACGTGACGGTATTGAAGATTTGAAGGGAGTGAAGAGGGCTGAGGGCGCAATCCGAGTCATTTTAGTGTCAGTGCGGGTAGAGAGAGAGATAGGCATGACTAGAGTGCGTTGGGACGGCGTCCGTTGCGTGGTGGTCGTTGTGGTCGAAAGCAAGCGCAGTGTTACGTGAACGATCGGTTGATGCCGGGCAGCGAATAAGTTGCCGAAACCTAGAGTTCGGCAGTCCAGCCGGTGGCCGAGATCGTGGCGAATCAGCCGCGACCCGGGCGGCAGGGGTGATCCCGACGGGTCGCAGCTGAGGCTGCCGTGGCAGAAGGTCAAAGTTTCGGCAACTAATTCCGCCAGGCCGAAGTTTCGTTTTTGGCGGTGTGATTTGGGAGGGAGGCGTTGAAATCACCGATCTTTTAGGGACCATCACCAGCGCATTGACACTGGTGGTGTATCACCACCTCGGCACTTCCCCTTCGGCCCGACCTGTTACCGCCACCTGGCCAAATCCGTCTACATGTCTCACTCAGTCCTCGATCTTGTTCTGCAAAATAATAAGGGCAACTTGAAGGGTTATTTCGTTCTTTTTGGCCCCTCGTGACTCGAGACCACTCTTCAATTTATTTCTTCGACTCCGATTCGAGCCTTATTGACTAGGCACCTTTCAGCTAAAATGCAACACCGCTACCTGTATAAATCAGCTAGCATTTACAGCCTTGATTCAGCAGTCTCTCGCCCTTTTTGTTGCCTGGCCGGAATCAGACCCGTCTCAATTAGAGCGATACCTCACTGGCACGCGCCCACGTGGTGATATATCATCTTCCCGTGCCTAGGCTTCGCATGCCTTGGCGCCTTGGCCGTCTGACCAGTCACGGGTGCAGTAGATCGGTTTTAGTAGGTGCGCTACCACAGCTTTCAATGGAACAATTCACATGCACCGGAACGAGCCTCAGGAACGTCTAGGCTCTGTCAAAATTTACCCGCCGGAAGGATTTCGGCCATTCAGATCCATTTAATCTGGAGAGCCCACGATGAGTCGGTAGAGATAGCGAACGACCCTTTCGCCTTCACCGTCTCCCAATGTCTTTGGTTTTGTCCGCCTTGGTCGTCGTGGTCTTCATAGTACTCCCTCTGGCCTGCCTACCAAGACAAATTCCGCTCCAAGGCCTAGGCATCCCTCCGGATTTTGAAAGTTTGACCCTTGACTGGAATCTGGAAACCACACCAGACCCAAACTGGAGCGGACACCTCATATTTGACACCGTGAGCTCGCTGTTGCAACACTGGTCTAATACCCGCTACAGAAACGGTATGTCTGCTTCCGTCCTCTCGTCGTGTTGTAACTCGTAATCCGACACGGTACCTTTTTGTGCGCAGGCCACAACATCGTCCTAGGTTCGGTACCTATTGGTACACTCCTGTACCACGGCCGCGGCGACAACGCCATCCCCACCTTCCCAGGATGGACTTCGACCAATCCCGAGCATTCTTTCACATTTTGCGCGGATTCAACGTCAAAAGACGGCTCGACCGCCGGGTGCTGGCAGCTCACGTTCGTCGTGACGCGCCCCTTGCGGGTGCTCTATTTTGATGGCGCCAGTGGCGCAAAAATGGAAAACGGCCCGATGGATGCGCAAGATCTCTTATTATGGGGGAGCGTTGATCCTGCGCGCCGGATGGATGAGCGCGAACGACTCAACGCCCTGTGTGCATTGGGGAAGGACTTCGGAATCGACGGTTACGCGCGGTTCGTGGGCACCTTTTCAACACCGTTCACGTTTTGATCTGATGGTGTATTCAATTGCAGGATGGAAATGGATTTGTACGTGCTCAGATATATCCTCTAAAAGTCCCGCTCACGCTGGAAATACAGCGAAGTGATGCTCTGCGATTTCTCCAACGGCGTCGAACTGCTTTCTGCCGACTATCTGGCTGCATGGATGGCGGGCCCCGGTGCGCCGTCTCCGTTGTGCAGTATCCCGACAATCTCTGATCCTACTGGTTCCAAACGCAGCCCGGGAACCCCTTATCCTCGGGACAATCGTTTCGGCGTCCTGGAATACTCGTCATCCAGGAGAAACCCGCGTCCATCTCGATCTCACAAAGCTCATCTCGTTCTATGATACTTCCCTTGCGCCATCGTTAATTCCCGAACGTGAAGGCAAAGAACGCTGGGACCATCGCGTGTTGGGGATTTCGGCGCCCGATCTGGCTGTGGTGAAGACGCGGCTCCAAGATGTGCTCGCTTCTGGCACTGACATGGGCAGTGGCGTTGACTGGAAAACGCTGTTTCGCGTGGTGGTAGACCGCTATGCAGATCGTTTGGAGACGCTGGACCATCTACTCACTACGACAACCACAGACAACTTGCCCGAACGCGCCCCGATAATTCAGACGGAGCTACGACTGATGTTGACGCCGTATATCCTATACACTGCGCGCCCCCACTGGCTCTCCTCCACCCCCAACTCAGCGTCATACGTCTATGGCGGAAATGAAGCGTGGGCACTTCCCGTTTGGCGCGCGTGTGCGACGCGACACACCGCGCACATTCACAGAGACTCTGGGGTACAGTCACGACTCACTTCTTCCGAACGTTTACTCTTGGGTGCTCTGGACGGAACAAACCGCGAGATTTGCCGGGTCTTGGTGCGTATGTGGGTAGCCGGCGTACACGCCGGCGTCGACACGCTTCTGCCTCGAGAGGCGGATCCGTCCGCGTCGACTCCCGTACTTTCACCAACCTTAGACCAGTGGCGCACCCACGCACACTCTCTCATCTCGTGGCTTGATTGGAGCACGTGGGTCAAATGCCGCCCGATGTGCCCAGCCGAGGTGCGATGCAGTGTAAAGAATGACTTCTCGCGCGATTAGCTGAATTCGTTGGTAGGAAATGTGTTACCTGCCGACTTGGCCGTATTTCGGGGTGAACGAGTGGGATCGGAAGGATGAACGGTGGAAGAGGCCACAACCGCGCTGTATTCGCAAGTTCCGCCCGTACTCCGTGCTATGACGAAGGACGGATAGGGCGTCGGGTACGCGTCTCGGACAGTTATTCAGTTCACACTTTGATTTGACGGAAGAGACGCTGTGAGGTTATGTGGGTTGAAAAAAGTTTGTTTAGGCATATCTAGCCAGAGACACTGCGGAGAGTTTGCGCAGTTTGTTTTCGGGCCGGCCGAACCTGCTTCTTTGCCGCTTTCGGCTCGCCTGAATGCTATAGTTTCGGCACGCGAAAACTCGTTCCGAAACTCATTTTTTTTGTGGCATCTGATGGTGTGGGCGACCCGTCGGTTCAGTAGCTTTTTCAGTGGTGCTCAAGCTCAAGCCAAAGCCGAGGTCACTGCAATCAGCTCGGCTGAAAACGTTACCGAATTCCTAGGTTTCGGCAACGTTTTCGCCCCGCGTAATCTGAGAGTTTCGTGGCTAGTTTCGTGTTTGTGCTTTCTACAGCTTAATGTATTGGTCTCGGGGATGTTTTCAGCCTGCCCTAAATTTTGATTCAAGGATTATGAAGGATTATAGATTCGTAGGATTAACCCTCGATAAGACAATTCAAGAACTCGACGTCCCACACAACGATAAATTGTGCAGCAAGTTCAATCTGCAAGAGGTTTCAAGAGCTACACAATACAGTGGCAGTCACAATAGACGCTTCGACCACGCTTCGACCAAGCGCTTCGGAAACGCTTCGACAATTCTCCGTTTTTGTCGTGCGATGGAAGACATCCTTGTTGAATAAGAGCATGCTTATGATGCCTCAGACGAGAGGCCTTTAGACTTCAAGTTGAGCGTCCAGACAACTTGCGCCTGTTTCCAACTTGAACATGCCGAGATAAGGGACCGGCGATCACAAAATCAATCAGTTGGAATTGTTGTTGATAGCATCGGCCTGCCCTCAATCGTCGTCGCTGAAAAACCCTACTTCCGTGATGTCGCGCGACGACCCGACTTGGGTCCAGACCAAGTCCGGTGATGGACCACGCCACGTTATTTGACCCCGATTCGAGAATAAATGACAGTAGGTGCCACTACGCGAACGAGGGTGGTAAAAGTACGGTGATTCCCCCATTGTACGAAAGTTATGCCTCCCGAGTTTTCCCTTGCGTTCTGCGTCATATCGACGGCGGTCAGTGCAAGTGCAAATGATGTTCCCAATTACCCACCCGATGTTCAGACGGATATGAGAATGGACTTGGTAAGAGGCGCGAAGCAATAGCCGTTGCTCAGCTTAATGCAACTGCTGTATGGGTTGCAAGTCCCGGTGCAACCAGAGCCGGAGCAAAAGAGGACATTGCTGCTCGCTTGGGCGCAGCTCGTTCCAGGAGTCTCCAGGCAAGTAGGTGGGCCGTCGTACGTCGTGCATGGGGACACGCAGCCCCGGGTGCCACTAATGCCACTACAATAGGTGATGTCGGTGTCCCGAACGGTGAGGTTGGCGGGCTGGGGACTGAGGTCAGAGTGCAGACAGGCTGATATATGTTGGTTGACTTGCCGCGACCCTAGCCTCGTTCTAAACTACAATCAGTAAGGCAGTAAAGAAAAACAAGGTAGCGTTGAATCTCACCGCTGGAACGATAGTTCCACTGGAAACGAGGGTTAAGGCGGCAATGACAATTGAATGAAGAGTGAGGGACTGCATGGTACTGAACCGAGGTCAACTATACTGAGACCGTAGCTTTTAAGCCATTCTCGTATGTTTTACACTGGTATGAATCCCTTGCGGTCGACATCGGCTCGAAAATAACAAGTCACAGTAACAAGTCACAGTGGCAGAGAAGCAGAGGATGCGTACCACTCCGGAGTCCTCTAGCGCTGCTTTATCCTTGATCTCCGGCAAATCATGGGCCCATATCCCGGATGACTGACCCGTTTATTGTCGTGAAGGTGAGTCCTGCATACTTCCCAAAATGAATTGCACAGTGCCAGAGAAAAACAACGGTGGGGGGTTAAATTATACTCACGTGGTTTAAGTGCCTGAACTGCGAGTTTACGGAAAACAGGCAGTACCGTAAAGGTGGTTATCCTTACGATGTATATCCTGTGTCTTTGGGTGCAGTATCAGTATCACGCAGTTCGAGATTGGCCTGACATCTGCCAGCGCCCAGCGCTTAATAAACTTGAACACGACATGGCGTGACACCAACACGACGACACATTAAAAATATGACTTGAACGAGATATTCTTACAGGTGGTACCTTGGCTTATCGGGTTTGCAATGCAATCGAGGGATTGACAAATTCCTGCCCGGCCCCCAAAGAATTCAAACTTTTCTCCGCCGCGTGTTTTTGCTCCCTGGCCGCTAACTGATAATGTCGTTTTATGAATGATGTATCATTTTAACTTGTTGTGAATATAAGCGGGGAGGGCGAGAATATAATAAGAGGAGGTAGGATTGCAATAGCACTGTTGATTAGAAGGCTGCTTTAGAGCAATCAGATGCTCTAGCAGGATACTACAGGGAGCTTATATACTACAGAATGTAACTAGAATATTCTATTTGTATCTACTTGAACTGTCGGCGTTACAATCAAATGCCCGAAGGCCGAGCTGCCAATCTATAATTACAACATCACTCGTTCTCAGGTCCCGTTTCCGTGCCTCGGGTGTGTCGTACCTTGCAATTGTGAGCGGTTTTGTTAGAAATACAAGAGCGCAGCAAGGGGTTCCGCGCCCCGCCACTTTGGTTCAGATCGTGGGAATGATTTTGATCCTAGAAAAGAGCTGTAAAAGCTGTTGAAAAGCTGTTGAGCCCTGATAAAGTGTTACACGGCAAGTCCCGGCCTGGCCTTTGTGCCTCGGGTGTGATAATGCCTTGCAATTGTGAGCGGTTTTATTAAAACGAAATTGCGCGGTTTGAACGCATCGACCAACCTCCATTGCATTTGAGCTTGGATTGATTGATCGAGATTGTGGGTGCGGCGGATTTTGTTCTTGGACGGCACGCCCCTGGGAGGAATATCGTGCTCAGTAACACAGCCAACGAAGAAGTCCAAAAAACCGCCAAATGAGTGGGTAAATACCCGGCCCCGAGTCGAACGGGGAGTTCCCGCGTCACAAACAGTTAGCCGTCGTACTGTGTGCAGGTGCACACCCAGGCAGTTGTTTCAATTCACTGTTGAGTTTCCGCCACAACGTGGCATCCAAATCTAGTAATTTGATGGAGGCAGTGTCTGGCGGTGTTCGGCGGCTGACGAGTTTGTCGGCAAACAAACCTACTCTCCCTTCTACCACATCGTCGACCGGCCCTCCCTGTCCCCTGCAATGTCCCTGTTCTGATGGATTTATCCTCTCCTCTTGTCACCGCTCCTGGGCCGCTGCACCTGATCCAAGGACCAGTGTCGATTTCGTTCTGCCCGCGGAATTCCAGCCTGTGTCCTCGTTCTCGCCTTGTCTAATACCTTTGCTCTAATCCTCTGTAATGTTCCCTCAAGTAACCACTTTTATCTTCTCTCTCAGTAGAAGACTGCATCGTGGCCCAACATAGTTCTCCCTCTCGCAATTCTCATCCCTACTGCGCGCAAACCATCGCCGGCTGAATCCCTGTGCTTGCCACACCCTCTCCTATCCTTGGCTTTCCATCTAAGAGTGCCTTGGAGTATCTCGCCATGCTCATTGCTATTACCGACTCCGTCGATGTCGGTTGGATTCGTCACATGTAAATTCGACTACTTATTTGTCCACTCTACTCCTGATAAAACAAATTCATAATATACATTGTGTGGATGAGATGCAATGATTTTTTGGCCTGTCCAGTGTCCCGTTAATGAGCACTGTTGTGGAACTCCTTTACCGTCAACGCTCGAATACGCAACGCGTCGACTTCACCGACTTTTAGTTCAGGTCAGCCACCGGCGGCATCTCGGCACGTCCAACACTGCCCCCAACAAATTCCCCGATTTGGATGCCACGTTGTGGCGGAATTGAAACAACAGTTGTTGTGGAACTCCTTTAGCGTCAACGCTCGAATACGCAACGCGTCGACTTCACCGAGTTTTAGTTCAGGTCAGCCACCGGCGGCATCTCGGCACGTCCAACACTGCCCCCAACAAATTCCCCGATTTGGATGCCACGTTCTACTGAGAGAGAAGATAAAAGTGGTTACTTGAGGGAACATTACAGAGGATTAGAGCAAAGGTATTAGACAAGGCGAGAACGAGGACACAGGCTGGAATTCCGCGGGCAGAACGAAATCGACACTGGTCCTTGGATCAGGTGCAGCGGCCCAGGAGCGGTGACAAGAGGAGAGGATAAATCCATCAGAACAGGGACATTGCAGGGGACAGGGAGGGCCGGTCGACGATGTGGTAGAAGGGAGAGTAGGTTTGTTTGCCGACAAACTCGTCAGCCGCCGAACACCGCCAGACACTGCCTCCATCAAATTACTAGATTTGGATGCCACGTTGTGGCGGAAACTCAACAGTGCACCCAGTTGCTCATATCATGCAGAAGGCGGCGTTAGTTGAAGCGAGTTTGAATGGACCCGTTGGACTCGCTTGGGGCGGAACTACTTGAGGGTAATCCCAGCGACTGAACCATAAACATCCTTGAATGACCCGAAGCTCGGAAGCAAGCCAAAAGGATGTGGCAGATCGGCGTATTACCCGTCCCGAGTCGCTGAAATGGCATTTGCGCAGGCACACACCTCGTGCCCCGGGTGTTCATATCTACAAGAAGCGGGGCAGATGATGAAAGAAAATGGCGGTTTAAATTGATGGTTTGGGCTGGCCTAAGGGGTCGAAGATGTCAAGGAAAATAGAGAAAAATGTACTCACAACTACCACCCTAACCACCCGGCCCCGAGTCGAACGGGAGACCTGCTGAAGGCCATGGTATTCTCACCTTGCAGTCAGGCGCACACCTTGTGCCACAGGTGTTCATATTCTCAAATGCGAACGGTTTTATGAGAAGGAAATTGTGCTGGTTGAATCAATGGTTGAACTCACCTAACGCAGAACGAGTTAAGGTTCAAGTTGAGATCCCATCTGAGCCGGCCTTGAATTGAGCGTGAACCGTAAACAGGGTCGGATGCTTAGCGCTGGATGAGCTAACCAACCAGAAAATAAAACAAAAAATACAGTATGCCTAGCTTGCTGGAATCACCGGACCCCGAGTCGAACGGGAAAGTCTGCTTTGAATCCTTTGCAATAACACTTGTAGCTGGTGCAGGCGCACGCCCTGTGCTTCGGGTGTTTATATTCTCAAGAAAGTGAGCCGTTGTAAGAGAACGAAATTGTGCTGGTTGAGCTCACCCAACGCGTTTTATCGAACTCGACTGGAAAATCAACGCGCCGTTGAACTGAATATGAGTTGGCGGTCAATGTTCTTCGACCGATGGCGCTAGATGAGAACGCTAACAAGACAAGAAACAAAAGATTACACTTCGCTGCAGAATCACCCGACCCCCGAGTCGAACGGGAGCCCTGCAGTACAAGAAGAGGAAACCATATCAAAGACAGGTGCAGGCCTCTGTGCCCCGGGTGAGTTATACCTGGCAATTGTGAGCGGTTCGTTGGAACGAAATTGTGCTGGTTGAACTCACCTCATGTCTCGGGAACTTGAGATTTCGAGGGCTTGAAAAGCAACCCACCGTCGAACTGTGTTGATATTCTCCGACCTCGAGCGCTGGATGAAAACCCCAACAAGACAAGGGGAAAAAACCCCCCGATCAAGCCTGCGACATTACCCGACCCCGAGTCGAACGGGAGACTCGCCGAAGCGCGATTCTGTGCAGGTTTGCACACCACGTGCCTTGGGTATCTTACGACCTGAAAATGTAAGCCGTTTGATTAGAAGGAAATCGTGCTGTGAACTCACCTAACGCGTCTTATCGAACTTACGATCTCGAGGGCACGGAATGCGACTGGCAGTCAAAATTCTTCGACCGATGGCGCGGCATGAAAACGGCGACAAAAAAGAAAAGAGGGGATTAGGTCATCACCCGGCCCCGCGTCGAACAGGAGGCCTGCAGTCCAACTGTAAAGGGGGAGTCATATCGAAGGCGAGTGCACGCCGTGTGCGACCGAGTGTTGATTGGTAGCTTTACTTTGCAAATGGGTTGGATTGCGAGTCGGCGAGTCGAACTTCGGTTTAAGTCGAGGAATATAATCGCGTGTTGCGGGCGGGGATTCAGTTTGCGGGAGTGAATTGCGTTCGGACAGACAGGCCGACAAGAGCCAAGACCGGTTAGTGTTGGAACTTGGCAGCCGTTGCATCCATCTGTTGATCATCAGCGACTCGGAAGGCACAGCGCCGGAGTTTACCTCAAGCACAGCGAGTTCTAGCACGTTTGGGCGGGGAGGGTTCCTCCTCTCCTCGTCGACGTCCACTCCTGAAGTGATGGAAGGGCTGAAGTATGCGCAAGGTTGCCTAGACAATCAGTAACCGAAGGTAAATCGTCCAAGAACGCTGCACGGTGGTAACCGAGACGAGTAGGCGGTGAGCGCGTCGAATGACGTGCCCCAGGCCATGCCCGACTGCGGTAGCAACGTGCGGAGAGTCTGGGTGGAGAGGAGGCGGCGCAGAGTATGAGGGGACGCAGCGAGTAGGAAATGAGTGGAATAAGAGTGGCTAGACACACGGTAGTTTTGCACCATGTCATATCGGAAATCGACCTTCTGAATCGCAGCAGCATTTCAGAGCATCCAGTGAGGGACGAGAAGGCGCTAGACGTCCCGTATGTGCGAAATCCTTGGGCGGGCTGGCGTCGGGGCAGCGAAGGAGAGTAGAGGTCCAGAGGCAAGACGCGCAGAAAAGTAGTCGGACTCGGCTGGATTGATGGGTGGGCGACGGTGGGCGAGCCTTGGGTGCACTGCACGGCACGTCTTGAGTCTGGAGTCGGATTCCTTGCGGTGGAACTTGCGGCGTCCGGAATGGTGAAGATGATGGACGGGAGAAAGGGACGCAGTGTGCGGATGTTTGGCTGCACCTTCCTTCGATTGCCGGCGTCCACTCGGCCCGTCGCTTTCTTCCTTCCTGCCACCAGCGGATTTTTTGCTTTCTTGCTCTCGACCACAAACTCCGGGTCTTGAACTCGCCGCTTGTCTTTCTGCAAGGCTGATGGGAACACTGCACTTAAACACCCCTGGCTCGCCCTCCGAGTCGGGTCGATGAGGCGCTGCCAGGCTTCAGCGCTGGTTTCTTCAATGCTGGTTTCCTCTTCGATCCCAAGTCACTTTGGAGTTTCAAATTTCAAAGCTTGCGGCCTTGCACTTTGTGAAGCCGGGAATTTCAAAGCCGGGAATCTCCAGCAGATATCGAGGTCCTCGCTGTGCCACCCAAATACTCAGCGCATTTATGCCAAAGCACATATGGAGCCTCCGTTCTTCCCTCCGTCTAAAACGCGCCCCCAGATCTGCATTCAAAGCCCATGGATAGACCATCAACTAAACCTCGTTCCCTCACCAACAACGACTTCCTCAAGGGCAGTACATGCGGAAACTGCTCACAAACCGCTAGGGAGATTAATCATTGCCCGAACACGACGCTGCGCCACACCGCAGCAACACACCCAATTTTGTGCAGTTACCCTGGGCGTTCATCGTTTCTGTGACCGAAGCTCGCTGATCATGATGGATGGCTGGAACCTACGGAATCCAACCACTCAGATTCCTGGCGGAGCCGCTCGGGGTACGGTTTGTCCTCAGATCTGCAGGGCATGTCCCGCGATCGAAGTTGGTTTATCTGGTGCTCTGCTGCGGATTAACGACGTTCGAAAGCATATTTATTTGGCGAGTCACCAAGTCTCGTTCACAAGTATCTGACTCACTCAAGGGACCGTCTACATGAAGCGGGTGTGCGTGTCTATACCCTTGTCTGCTGATTGGGATATCATCGTATATTCTCTAGAGCTCGCACCCCAGAGCGAGCGCCAAGTTATGTTCAAGCACACCTTCAGGGAGAAGACATAACCCACCAGCGACTGCTTGAACTCCCCAATTCGCTCCCTCCCCTACCGCTCGAGATGCATCTGAGGTGAAATCAGTGTGTGCTGCAGCCCAAAGATGCCGCGCCCGTACTGGCGAGAGATTCCCAGCCTGACCAAGACTTCAAGTTAAATGCTAGGAGCATCGCGCTGTGAGTTCTCAGACCGTAAGACCGGCCCTTGACTCACCCATCGATGATGAAGGTACGCCGTACGGAGGAAAGAGCCTCGTGGCGTGGCTTATTATAGGATCGGACCTGGTGCGGCGGTGCGAGGCGTGGGGAAGTTTAAATTGCTAAGTGTTCCTTTATCGCCCCGTTTTCAACCGCTCGCGCGGACGTACCGTTTCAAAGTTAACGGCCGACTTACCTGGTTTTCACAGGCTTGTCTCACCGTTGGGACTTGAGAGCCAAATCGAGGTAAAGGAGTCAGAAAACAGCGAGACGCCAGCGATAAATGTTTGGAATTTCAAGTCGACGACTGTCGCTGGCTCACAGTTCCAGGCAGTGGCCTGGAGAGAAGACCGTGTTGCTGCCAGGGTGAGCTATTACGCGCAACAGGACAACAAAATCCTGGAATCTGGGCACTCTTGGTTTTCGTTTCTGCTCCACTCGAAACTGCGCAGATCCTCCGTCCTGCCATGCTTGGTGACGTCGAGCAGACTGCCAGCGCTCTTTCTCCGCGTCTCAACTTGATCTTCCATAACTTGACGGCCTATCGACATTACATCACGAGCTAAACCAGGAGCAATTTCTACCGCGCTCTTACCCCGCAGGAACCATCTCGCCCCCAGTCCACTGTATTCCGCGCTCCCGACCTCTGTTATGAGCTGCACCATAAAGATAACGCCACATTCTCGATTCACTCGGTGTCTCTCGGAATTTCCGTCAACTCAGTGCTGCTGAGGTACACTCGATGGCAAATATTCTTGGCTATCATCTCGACTTCCACTTCTTCCTACTCACCTGACCAGCGGTCGAACGGTACAATCAATTATACGACCGAGAACAAGGTCTGCGATTGAGTTCTAGTGGTGTCGCTGCTCTGTTCTGGCGCGCAAGAGCTCCACTCTCGTTCCTTCGGCCCGTTCAGTGCGCTCCGTCTTGGCCTACGCAATCGCCGGTCATCTGCAATCCAGCACCATAAAGGAGCTCGGGGTTCTCTTCGATCTTCGCTTGAGCACAATCCACCGCCGTTCAAACTATCGCAATGAACATGTTCTCCAAGCTCTCTGCTGTTGCCGCCTACGTGCTCATTGTACGCTGCAAGGCATCAGCATACACTTTTCACGTAACTAAATCTATCTCAGGCTGCTGCCGCCACCCTCACTGGGACTCCCCCGCCCCCAATTACTCCCCCGACCTCCCTGCAATGCTGCGAGCGCGTTGTTCCCTCCACTAGCGATGACGCGTCCCGCGTCGCCGCTGTCCTAGGCATTGACCTCGACGGTCTCAATGTCCCCATTGGTTTGGCCTGCGGGAACGAGTTTGAACCCCCCAACACCCCCTGGTAATTAATTTATATGCACATACCCTTTCCCATTCTTAATATCAGCCTCAGCGGAGACATCAACCTCATTTGTGATGCCCCCGAAGAGGAGTGGGGTGTGTACAATAGCAATTTCCTCTTTTGCCTTGCTCAACAATTGTGTTTCTCCAGGGAGCCTCATAGCCATCAACTGCTTCCCCGTCACCGCTGGGATGAAGAGCTAAACGTATACAAGCCCATCCTTGCATGGAATCGCTATACTTTTTACGTTCCATTTTTCAACGTTGTGTCGCCTTGAGAGTCACGAATTCTTTTCGTGTTTAGCGAGTTTATCCACTTGGTAAGCTCCTAAACTGCTCTCCCTGACAGTGGACCGCCGAATCAGGATCCCTGTTCACCTGATGACAATGGCAATCGACCAATCCTTCCACTTAGTCCGAATTGGTTCAACCACTATTATGGCTCGTTTCAAAGGGCACAAGAGCGGGGCACTCCGCGCCCCATCACGGGTTCATACTGAAGAAGAGCCGTAAAAACTGTTGAAAAGCTGTTAAAATAAGATGTTACCCGGCAGAGGCTGGCCCGCCCTCGGCATACTCGGTATCATGTAGCCGAAATAGGTTTGGCCAATGGCGCCGCGCGGGTGCCGCAGTAAAGCTTGATGCTATCGGCGGAGCTTAAAAAGCCTGAGTAAAGGGGGCCCCGTGATCTCTTACTAAGAGATCACGGGGCCACCATCCCGGTGACGGAAATGTCGTGCCGCCTCCCCAGCTGCCCACCAGGTGGCGAGGATGTCTTAGACATACCCTCCTGAGCACCACTCGGCCCCATAACCACGGGGATGCCCTCATCATCGGCATGGGGCTCGGCGTCGCCGAGCCCCACCCACATCATGGGTCGCCAACCGCGGCGTAAGCTACTACTTATAGCGCTACCTTAGAAATGAAATACTGTGTATATTACTGCAGACAAGGACTGCGCTACCCCAAATCCTGAGAGACGGGGACGCACGCCCGTCGAGGAAACGTGGCGGACACGCGGCTGATGGTGACGTGGCGACAGCCGACTACTTCCTCTTGACTCCACAAGCTGGCGTCCTCCGCTGCGGCCCCTGCAGAAAGTCCCCAAGGATTCCACAAAGCCCAACGGACCGAGAGCACGGACGACGCCTCAGCAAACCTACCGGACATCCGTGCTGCCCACTCACCTCAGAACCGCCGAATCAGCGGCCCCACCGCCTCGGAATTTGACGCTCCCGACCCCCCGCGTTTCACCCTCTCGGCCCCCCCGGACCCAATCCACACGAGCAGACGCGAACGCGACCGCCTGCACAGACGTGCGGGCTCACCGACCCCCAGCAGCGGCAAAAAACCGCACCCTGCGCCACGCCAGTTACCTGAAGAGGGAGAGGGAGAGCAGAACGGGAACCTAAACGAAGGTGCGCCACTACACCGTGCACTGAGACTGCTACTAAAATAAAGCAACATCCCCCCCCCCCCCCCCGCAGACGCGCTCATGACGGACCTTACAAAAGATAATGGGGGCGGGGCACCGCAACCCCTACGCATCCAGGACAACCGCAGCCAACACGCGTCCCCCCCGAGGGCGAAGGCGCGAATGGCGCGAGCAACAACCAAGGAGAGGAGGAGCTAGCACGCGTCATACGCCCGCTCCCCTTCACTCACCCGACCGAGGCCCTATTCCTCGCGCGCTCACCCCTCCGCCACTTCCAATCCCCCCACCGCAAAAATCCCGCGTACGAACTGCCGCTGGCAGGGCCGGACGATATGCCGGTAAAGGTCTCGTTCCAGCCCACGGACGGGAACCTCGACTGCCCGGTCATCGACGGGAGACTCGCCGTCACGAACGTGTCGCAGGCCTTCATCGACACCCTCAACGCCAACCCCGACGACTTCGGCCTCATCGTCCCTTTCCTCGGCGGCTCTGCGCTCATTGCAGCATACGGGAACGACAACCTCGTCGCCGCAATCTCCAATGTCGTCCTCGACGCCGGTTTAGTCGGTCCCAACGATATCCAGGTTATCCCCATCGACGCCGCCAAACCTGGGAGCCGCAACGACCTCTATGCTCCCCCCTTTGTCCTCGCCCTCCGTGCCAGTGACGCCATCCTAGGGCGCCTTGCCACCGTTGCCACCTTTGTCGCCAATGCGGACCTCGCCTTCCACGTCATCCGATACAACGCGGGCCTGCGCACCTGGACGGTTGCCCTCTACACGGTGTCCTCTATGGGGAGACATAAATCGAATGGAGGATACCTCAGGTGGTGCGTCGTGTGCCTCATCCTCGACAACGCTGACGTCCGCCGCGCCTTCCAACGGGCCACTGGGACTGCGGACAGACGCCCCATCCAAACCCGTCTACTGGACTGGGCGCGCACGGTCTACGTGACCTGGAACGAACACTCCAAGCACTGGTGCGTATACGCCGAGCCATGCACCCCAGATTTCGACGGCTGGGAGTCAGTTCGCACAATGATGCATGCCCTACCCCTCCACCACGCCGCCTCACTATGCTCGTTCAAACCTGTCGCGTCGAGAGGCGACCAGGCCCCTTTCTGCCTGAATTGCAAGAACGACGACCATCTCCACTATGGCTGCCCCACCCGCCTCGACAACCCCGAGTCGTATTGGGGACCCAAGGTCCAGTTGGCGGCCGTCACTGAGGGAATACTCGCCAAGAAACCCAAAACCGGCGGCGGAGGGGGTCCCCAAAACCACGGAGGTGGACAGCGCGGTGGAGCGCGTAATGGCCGCGGCGGCGCAGGCCCCTCACGCCCGCGTAACACTCAAAGCCAGCGTCGCTAGGCATCGTCTAGAGTATATACATATATACTTCTCATGTCGCACATCCTCTCAATATAAAAATCTAGAATTAAAATGTTCGAGTCGCTTCGAGATATAGTATGCTTTCAGAATCACTAGTGCAAGTACATGGAATCGACTACCCTGGTCTGGGACAGGAACAAGTCGCACACCAACATGTGCGCAACCCGAACCCGCCAAATTTACTGACCGCCTTCAAACGTGGGACAGGAAACGGGTGAGGGAATGCGTGGGGAGTGAAGGGGAAATGCCAGGGACGCTGACTGTTAGTGCACCCTGGCAGGAAACCTGCACGAACCACGCCGCAACGGCTGGGCTATTTAATCGGGGCCCGCTGGCCAGCAGTCCTGGCATGTATCAAAACCTGAGCTGCCTCTCCCCGAGCAGGCATGCTTCAGGCTGATGCAGCCCCACAAAAGGTAGGATTTCCTGCTGCACACCGTAGCGAGGAAGCAGCAGTTCCTTAATACCCGCTGCGAACAACGATAATAACACACATTCTAACGGTGACTACAATGGAATAGGTTCAAGCCGACTTTCGACCGGAGGGCGCAATGACTCCGCCACCGGTCAGCGTGTTCCCAATGAAGGTCACCGTCGAATTGGAGGGGATAATATGGAAGGCAACCCGGAGATACCTCGGGACGCCGCCCTTCCTACTCCCCCTGGAGAGGCCGCGCCCCGAGATGTCAATGAAGGAGGGCTGACCACAGCTGCAGCCACTGGCTTGCAGCCGGGCGCAAACAATGTTCGCGACCCAACGCGCACCACGCGGGAGCCAAACATGCTCCGGGCACAACCACGCCCTGCTCATAACCAAGAGCAAGCTCACAACCATGAGCTCCGCAACAACCATGCGGGTCCGATCAACCCACTGGACAATGGCCAACCGCCAAACAACCCACCATCCCTCAGTCCACAACCCAGGGTTGCCGCTCCACCCCTCGGCTGCCACCGAATCACCCTCAGCAGCTGCCACCTGCCAATAACCCGCCGCTGCCACCGCCAAATATTCCACCACAAATTGCCAATCAGGCACGCCCCATGCTGCGCCCAAGAGATGAATTCCCCGGTCCCCCAGTGTTAAATACTGGCAGCCACACAAAAATAACCAAAGCATCTGTGAAGGTTGCTGCACTGAACATGAGTGGAATGGGCCATATGAACGTCTGGCACATAGAGAATAAATGGCACCACATGTGGCAAGAAATACGCGAGAATAAGATAGGTGTAATGGTTGTCGGCGAAGCACACCTAAATGACACCCGACACGCCGACATCGAGAACTTATTTGGCAGAAGCCTGAAAATCTTCTTCACAGAAGATCCCCAATCCCCGAACTCTGCAGGACTAGCCTTCGCGGTCAACAAAAACCTCATGAAGACCGATAACATACGTACAACAGTAATTATTCCCGGACGAGCCATGCTCATTGAGCTTGAATGGCACAGGGCAGAACCCTTATCCCTCCTCGGGGTTTATGCCCCAAACTCACCGGAGGAGAACACTAAGTTTTGGGACGACATTTGGGAATGGTTCAGACGACATCCAGGTGTTAGCAAACCTGACGGTATGGGGGGCGACACAAACATTGTTGAAGAACCAATAGACCGCATGCCCGTGCGCGCCGACCCAGCTGCACCCGTCGCAGCGTTTGACAGACTGAAATCCTACCTAGGATTCACCGATGGGTGGAGGAGCACGTACCCGAACACGAAAGCCTTCACATACATGCAGCGAGCAACCGGATCGCAATCCCGCCTTGACCGCATTCTGATAAAACATGCCCTCATGGACCAGGCTTATGAATGGGAAATCCAAACGGTGGGAGTCAAAACCGACCACAAGATGGTGTCAGTACGCCTCACTACAGCAAATGCGCCAACAACCGGACCGGGGAGATGGGTACTCCCCACACACGTAATGAAAGACAAGCACCTCTCGGAATTCATCCAGAAGAGAGGACTTGAACTTGAAGCTCGCATCCGCGAAGTTGTAAGACTCCCAATACGAGACCCGGACTACAACCCACAAACACTGTGGGCAGACTTTAAACACGAGCTCGTTGTTCAAGGGAGAAGACGAGCCAAAATTGCAGTGCCCAGGGCCAACAAAGAAATCAGGGATGTGGAACTCCGACTTGAGAAAGTTCTGGGTGACCCAACCATACCCCCAGAGGACAAAGTCCTCTCAGCCGCAATCCTGACCGAAAAACTCGCAAAACTATACGTGCAGCGACACTCTAAAGCCAGGATAAACTCGCAAGTCCGCAACCGACTCGAGGGCGAAGTCATCAGTAAATACTGGTCAATGCTGAACCGAGAGAATAAACCTCGGGACATTATACACAGGCTGAAAAAGCCACCAGACAGAGACCTTGTGAATGCTCAACCAGTATATGAGACCAACTCCAAGAACATGGCGAACATTGCCAGGAATTATCATAACAAAATCCAGGGTGACCAAAAAGACATACCTCCAAATGAGCGTGAGGAAACTATTGCAAGGGTCCTCGGCCGCACAGCGAAAAAGGCCACCCAGGAGCAAATTGAAGAGCTGAAAAAGAGGCTCACCAGGGAGAACGTTGTGGAATCCCTGAAACTGTCAGCAAATGACCGGGCACCCGGAGACGATGGCCTTAAATATGAAATCTGGAAAATAATAGATTCCAGATACCACACATTTACAGAGCAAGATAAATTGGCCTTTGATATTATGGGCACCCTCCACACAGTCTATGCTGACATTGAAGCACATGGAGTGGTAAAGGCAACCGGGTTCGCCAAAAGCTGGATGGCACCAATATACAAAAAGAACGACCGCTCAGATATTGCAAACTACCGACCGATATCACTCCTCAACACAGACTATAAAATCTTTACAAAGGCACTCACCATAAAGCTTGCCAAAATAGCCCCCGACCTCATACACCCAGCCCAGGCAGGCTTTGTACCGGGATGGCACATATATGATCAAATATGGTTAACAAAAAGAATTATCGACCTAGCGGAAGCCACCGAGATCCACGGGGCAATTGTAGCTCTAGACCAGGAGAAGGCTTATGATAAAATTGAACATGATTACCTCTGGCACGCCCTGAAAAGCTTTGACATCCCAGAAGAATTTATTAACACGGTCAAAGCACTTTACAGTGATGCACACACCTCTGTAGCAATAAACGGAATGTTCAGTGACCGCACCTTCCGAGTCATTCGAGGAGTAAGGCAGGGAGACCCACTCTCATGCCTCCTCTTTGACCTTGCCATAGAACCCCTCGCTGAATCCATCAGGAAACACCTCCTTTGGGAATATGGTCGGATTAGCCCAAACTTTGGGGAAATCCGACCGAATTTCCTCTCTTAGGTTCATTTCCTTTCTTTGGACTCTTCAAATAATTTAGGGGAAACTGACCCCAAGTTTTCTTGGATATCCGACATATTTGGCGGACATTCACAGCTTTAGGTTGCTTCAGTTTATTCTAGTTCAGGTTTTTATTGACGGATTGCTTGGCAGAAACAAACAGCATTGATTGGGTAGCGAACGGTACGGTAGAATACACTCGTTACGGACAGTCTAATAATTGCTATCGAATAAGGAAGAATGGGGGAAGATGAGCGGGATATTGATTCAGTAGATATAATTGCAGACATTTGCAGAGTGGATGTCGGGTGCTTGAACGAGTGGTGCGGCGTTGAATTTGATGATACTTCACTGGTTGAGGTGCTGGCTTCGGTGATGTGTTTGGCAGTGCTTTGAGGTGTTGGTTCGTGGTACTTGCCTGCTTGTGGGAGAGTTATGTTTAGGCGGCAGCTATTGTTTGTCCAAGGCGTGTGAGCAGCCGGCGAATTTGCGAATTTGCGGGTCGAAGCTAAGACACGAAGAGGCCCAGACATTGAGGAAACAATTTTGAGGGGTTGATTGCTTAAGCGAGCGGGGAAGTCACAAAAAGAAGAGCAACGCAGTACGACAGCCTGGGTATACGGGGGAGCTTGAAGTGCGCGGCGGCGTGTGAAAGTTTTGGAAGGCGTGTGAGTAAATTTTGGAAGGTGTGTGAGGAAACGGCGAGCCTTGGCCGCGGTGGGATTGTGCGAGGGCCAGTGAGGAAGGGGGGAGATGCGGAGATGCGGAGGAAGGAAGGAAGGACTTTGAGGGAAGGTGGTGGTATACAAGATGCGACGAGGGGAACGAAAGAAGGAAACAAGTGGGACGGGCGAGTGAAGGATGCAGGTGATAGCGAGGGTGGTAGTGAGAATTTTGTTAACAAGGTAGAGCAGGGGGCAAGCTCACCGGGTTTCCAGAACAACAATGCCTGTAGTCCTGCACTTGATGTATCTCCGCAAGAACCCAGCGAGACTCGCAATTACTAGACGAAAACGGTGGGTGAGATGATGAAGCGGGAGGAGAGGACTTGCAGCATGCACAACAGGTACCAGATGTCATGTTGCTGAAGAAGAATAAGCCTTGTAAGGAAGAATGGGAGGCAAGAATGGGAGGGAAGGAGAGAACGGGAGTTGCTTGAGGAGGGAAGGAAGAAGAGTGTTTGACTTTGTTGTGGCGAAATCAAAACGAACCATTTCGCGCCCTCACGTGGTCAAGTTGGAGCCGACGGAGTTTAGGGCCGGGTATTTACGACTTGAAACTTTCCATGAGAGAAAATTCTTCAACAAAATCCAAAAGTTTGCGGCATTGTGGAGGGTGCATCCCATCCTGTTGAATCCACAAAACATGCGGTGAATGCAATAACAAGTAGTCGACTCCGAGATGCCCGACCCAGGCTGCAAAATTATTTTTAAAGATGTGTGTTACTTGACTCAATGTTTGTCGTTTCGTGGGCAGAATGCTCTCTAAATTTGGGCATTTGTGTTGTTCTGGCACCTGAATCCTATGCAAACTTAGGTAATTCCACTCCCTTAGGAGAATGTGGCCTAATTAGCCTAATTTTCTATTGGGGGACCAAATTTCCTCTAAATTCGCTGGGGAGAGTTTTTCCTGATGTCACTGCGTAAATCTAATCTTGAAGGATTGAAAATCAAAGGCGTGGAGGAGCGCCTAATCGCGACACTGTTCGCGGACGACACGCTGGTCTACCTATCATCGGAAGACGATTTTGGCGACCTCGTCAAAATCCTAGATGATTGGTGCTCCGCCTCAGGAGCGAAATTCAAAGAAGGGGAGCCCATCCGGACTCTGGGAGCATGGGTCGGAAATGGCATCCAGCAGACCACCACCTGGTCAAACACCCTTGAAAGAATAGATGCAGCACTCGAGAGGTGGGAACATGGCCACCCAAGCATGGAAGGCCGACGCCTCATCATCCTCATGGTTGTAGGTGGAATGACACAGTACCTAGCTAAAGTTCAGGGAATGCCGACGGGGATTGAAGCAAAACTTGAACGACGAATACGAACCTTCCTCTGGGGAGAGAAAAAATTCCCGAGTATAAATAAGGAAACAATATACGCCCCAATTGAAGAAGGCGGACGAAACCTCCTGGATATTGTCGCCAGAAACGAAGCAATCACAATAACCTGGCTGAAGTCCTACCTGAAATTCGGACCAGACCGCCCACTCTGGGCCTTTGCAGCGGATGAGCTCCAAGCCCTAAACATCCTCGGAAAATACAAGGATGGGGTAGATAAGCAGCTACGCCTCAATGTCTTCCTGCAATCATGGAGCAGCAAGCGAAACAAACTCCTGCACAATCTAAACGAGATGATGAAAGTTGCACTGAAAAGGAACATCCAGATGGAAGGCCTGGCATACACCAGGGAAACAATCCGAGGACTCACAATATGGTACCACTTCAAATCCCGCGGAACCAAACACATCTTCAACCGAGGTAAAGCTACCATATGCCTGAAATCCCAACATAAAGTAATCACTGTGGGTGACACGGAAGTACTCGCAAACAGACTGAACTCACCGGGACATGCACCCCGACGAAACTGCGCCTGTGCAAGCTGCGCACAAACCAGAATAGAGAGCCAAGGATGTGAATCACCACACCTGTGCTATCTCAAGGCTCGAAGCCTGTTAACCTCGCTCCCAGACAAATGGAACCCCCTTGCACCCCAGCCTGAGGATTATGAAAAGGCAGATGCCGAAGAATTAAACACACCACTGGGGGAAAATGAATCCAGATTTGACCCATGTATAACCACCAAAGGCGGCTTGACAGGCTCGTTCCGCATCTTTGGCAATGGCCTGAAAGGCAGCAACACAGCACCAGACACCCATATAAACCCTGAACCAGATGAAGAGGAGGTTACTGTGTACACCAATGGATCAGCCATCAACAACGGCAAAGAAGACGCTCAAGCCGGGGCAGGCATATACTACCAGGAGGGAGATGTGCGTAACCAAGCAATACGAGTCCCCACTGAACTCCTACCATCCAACAATGTTGGTGAAATCCTTGCAATCAAGCAGGCAATAGAATCCAACCCGAAAGATGTCCCGCTGAAAATTATCAGTGACTCCAAAACCTCAATAGACGGACTAACCAAGCACCTCGAGAATTGGGAAGCCGAAGGCTTCAAAACTGTGAAGAACGGACAACTCTTCCAAACAACCGTAGCAAGACTACGAGAGCGAACAGCACCGACAAAGTGGGTGAAAGGACACTCAGGCATTGCAGGAAACGAAGGTGCTGATAAACTGGCAGATGAAGGCTGCAAAAAATCCGAAGGCAGTAACTTTATTGACATGCACATTCCCCAGCAATACCTGCTCCCCGGCGCAAAACTGGCAACCATGACCCAGTCCACGGCCTACAGAATTATCAGGCAGGAGAAAGTTGACACAGCTGCGTACCAAGAAGCCCTTGACCGCTTCGAGACCTTACAAAACATGATATATGCACAAGATGCTGCCACCGACCTCAAGGGTGAAACACCATCCCCCCGTCAAATCTGGAAAGGCACCAGACACAAAGACTTCTCCAGGAGCATACACTTCTTCATGTGGATGCTAATCCATGATGGCTACAAGGTTGGCAAGTACTGGCACAAAATCCCCGGCTTCGAACCGAGAGCCACCTGCGATAGATGCGGAGTCGACGAGACCATGAACCACATCCTCACAGAGTGCCAGATCAACGGCCAAGAACAAGTCTGGGATCTTGCAAGCAAGATCTGGATGAAGCAGACAAACCAACAACTACGACCGCTCATCGGCGAAATAATGGCCTGTGGTGTAATCAAAAGGGGCAGTAAACCCAACTCGGTAGACAAAGGCACCTCACGCCTCTACAGAATCCTAGTCTCCGAATCTGCCCACCTCATCTGGCTCCTCAGGAATGAGAGACGGGTACAGGGTAAAGACCCTGCCTCCGAACGCGAAATCTACCTCAGGTGGAAATCCCGTCTGAATGTCCGCCTTGCGATCGACTGCCAGATGACCAATAAAAATCGCTACGAGAAAAAAGCGATACCGAAATCACTCGTCCTGAGAACCTGGGCGAGGTGATCCAAGACAAAGACACGCTCCCCGAAGACTTCACCGGGGAGCCCCAGGTTTTAGTGGGTATTGGGTGAATGGCAATGATAGACTGGCCTGCGCAGTCTTGAGCCCTCACCCCGAATCCCACACGACGTGTCCGGTGCGCCGGCATAAGTGGCTAAATTCCATTACCTGGGGGTGGTAGTGTCGGCGGGGTTTTCTCAACTTCTTTATCCCTGCTCCCTAGCGACGGTTTAGTAGGACGATTAGATCGGTCTCTTAGGATCTGCTCAGGCGGTGAGGAGACAGTGTCAGTATACTATAAGTACTGTGCTACCTACAAATGCCATTTTCGTTCCACTTAAAAAGCCTGAGTAATCTTATAAAGAGAATGAAGTGATATTACGCGGGCGGACCCTCGTCGCTGAGCCCACTGTGCAGTGCTTACCCCGCGGAATTTCGCGAGTCCCATTCTTTAGCCGAGCTAAGCGTTGATACTCCGGGGACCGTGAGAACAAAAACACAAGGTACAATGTGTCCGTGCTTACAAGCCACGGCCAAAGCACGTCAAGGCGCTCCAGCACTACTGTACTATTTCGACCAAATGTTCAAGTGACGGGTGACGCCGGGTCGTCAACTGAACAAATTTGGTACATGTAATGGTGACATTCCAATTTTTGGCCTCAAATAGGGGTAAAAACCAAAAAAAAACTCGGCCGGCACTTGCCGGCCGTCCATTTATGGTAATTTCGCGTGATTGCCGAGGAATGAACGCAAGCCGAATGAACGCCTGTGGTGACGGGTGACATGGCGTGAACATTTGGTCAAAATAGTACAGTACCATCATCGATCGAACGACCAGAAACGGTTCACCTGTATTTTAAGAGTCTCTACGCGATCCCGGCCACGACTAGATCAACATGGCAAGTTGGGCAACAGTGGGAGTCAGCCACGAGCTGAAGTCTTTGTCGAAAAAATCCTACTGTCAAAAATGTCAAGTCACAAAGCGCGTCAGTGAACTGAAGATCTGCAGTCGCTGTCAGTAAGTTATACATAACTGAAACCTTTCTTTGGGAATTCTATGGTGCCGTGAGGCTATCTGGGGGAAGTCAACTGCGGGAAGCGGCGGTGCATCCCCCCTTGGAAACCAAACTACAACTTTCCACAAATCCCTCATGTGTGCTTACCTCAGTTTCAGACAAGGACGGCCACACTAGCCTTCTAATCGCTTGTGAAGAAGGTCACCTCGAGGTTGTGAAGTTCCTGGTTGTATGTCTGACCCAAGTCTGACCATAAAATTTCTCAACTCCGCATATGTGCTGACCCTAATCTCAGAAACTAACGGAACCACCTGCCGCTGCATCGCTTCTGATACTAGGGGTCACCTAGACATTGTGAAGTTTTTGGTTGAGAATGGAAGGCGACGGCCACAAGTAACAGTTCGGTACCGCAGTAAAAGTCACACCTCATACTATGTCTCGGACTCAATCAAAAAATTGTAGAGGAATCCAGGAGGAATCCAAGCTCAAAGGGTCGAATAGCAGTAACATCAAAAAACCTTTGTAAAGGGGAGGTATTGATAGTATAGAGAGTTACCATAAAATTGACAGTATATTCATCCACACAAGTAGGCCAATCCCAAACACAGTATTATTTAATCTGTGTCACAGAACCTAGCTTGCAGTTGCTTTGAATCCCTCTGCCTTCAGCTTAATCCACGCGGGCCGCGCAAGGAGCTCGTTCCACCAGCTTTGAAGATAGTCAATAAATCGAATCATCAAAGGAGAGAGGCACTGTGGCACCCACCGCGCAACGTTAGGGCCCTTGCTAGTCATGAGATCCACCCCACCCTCCGCGAGTAACGGGCCGTAGGCGAAGTGGAAGAGATCCGCGAGTGTAAATGACTGTCAAATGGATGAGGACTTAGGTGGAAACCGGTACGCGATACTAACATCCCCTGCCAAGAACTTCTGTTTACCAAGGATAACCTCGTATACGTCAAGTTTCGCAGACAGATCCACGAGGCCCGCATCGACGGCGGCCTGATCAATGGGCAAGCCGCTGTTCCTGCGATCAGTTCAATCAGTATGGCGGGTGTCTCTGTTGAATAGGGACGTACTTTTTGTTCCAAACTTCCCTGACGACTTTGCTAGCTGCGGGGTGAAAGTGTGCGAATTCGACGGAAGCTGCCTGCTCGACCAGAGCACGCTGCCTGAGACCTTTGGGGAGGAGGGGCGTGCCGTGGTCGGAATACTTCTCGGAGAGGTAACGGCAGATGGCGCGACTTTCATAGAGGATGAAGCCATCGTCGTCCTGGATTAATGAACATGGCCGATGAGGCCGACAGGAGATATGTAGGCAGACACTAACAAGGACTGGCACTTGGCCGAACGGGTGTATCGCAAGAAATTCCGGCGTTTTGTGTTCCTGGGCATCCAGATCGATGGCAATATGCTCAAAGGGAATCTGCTTCTCCGCAAGGACAAGGGCGACGATACCCTGGCCGCCGACTGGTAAGGGCACCGCATAGAGTTTGAGGACCATACTGGAGTTTGCAAGGGAGTGTTGAATTGGGGGAGTACCAACCTAGGGGATGGCTCCACAGTAACACACGGATTTTATACGTTGCTTGACGCCCCAAGCGCTCAAAATTGCCAGCGCTGAGAAAGCTGATGAGAAAGCAAAGCCTAAAGGCTGGGGTTTGAGTGCAGCGCGCGACCTCCTTACAGAGGACTTGTCGGCTGTTATAAATCTCGTGGGGGGAAGACTACTTACGTTATCTCGACTGCTGGGAACCTAGATCGGGATTTTATCGGACATCGATCGGGGTTCAATTTGCCCGCTGTCCATGTTTCTAGCTCGAGTAGTATCTGGACACAGAAATCTTTTCCCTTGCTCTTCACTCAATAAGCGTTCGAAATTCACTACAGCAATCACTGTCACCGACTAATCAATCGAGTGAATCAGTAGCCCATGTTCCAAACTGGCCAAATTCCGCGAAAAAATGGAGGCGCCATTCGGATGCCGTGGAATACTGCCAGTGGTATGTGAGCGCTAAAGCGCCTTGTGCTCGACCGGCCGTGTTGCCCGAGTGTCCGTCAGACCAGCCCGCAACAGAAATTCAGGTCAATCCGATCAAAGTCAACTAGGCGCACGCGCCAGCTATGGCAGAGTGGTGAGGTTTCCACGTCAGAATTGTTGATGAGGCCCCACATCAGGAAATCCCCAAATTGCTATGCGCCACTATTAGCTGCTACATAGACCCACAAAGACACCATGACCTCATTGACAACTACTATAGTGTCTCTGTGTGTATGTCTATAAACAGGCCATAGACGCCATAGCGGGTTGGATTTTTCCTGATGAACAGACTCCGACAAACCTGAATCGAGTTATTTTCCCTGTGAGATCAGGGTGCTTCGAGAATATTCGACGATCCGATTTATTTCAAAGAGCTAGGGAGCTCATCAGAATCAACGTGGTACATTTCTTATCGTTCCATTCAGCGGGTGGTGTTTGAAACCCGAGGAGATTCACTGTGTCCGAACGGAGTACAAGCGGAGTATGTGAAATCAATAAGCATCAAAGGAGCGGTTTTCACGGCCATACCTCACAAACGCAACCTCATCGAAAACGCGGACAACCCCAAACGTTTTGTGCGTGCCGACTGTATCTTGGGGGCGTCTAACTTTATCTTGCGGGAATCACCGATTTCCCCCAAAATGAAGGAAGTGGTTGATGCCGCTCTTTTTGTGGGGAAGGCATCAAAACACTTATTTTTATTGCGGAGGGTCCGATAAGTGTTGCAGGCGATTAATGTGCACTTAAACCACACTAGATATGAAGCAGGTAGGGCCGAGGAGCGGCACGACCCACTCCTTGGAACATTCCCCAGCGCACCTATGGGGGCGGCCAAGATGCGGAAACAATATTGAAGTCCTTGGGGAATTCAATATCGTCGTCGCCGTCAGCTGACACAAACGGTCGCGGGCGTCGATAGGAATGGTCGACGTAGGGGAGGGGATGAGGGAAAGGAGGATAATGTTGCACGGGAAAAAAGAGAGAAGGGCGTGGAGAGGAACACGACGCACCGGAGAACCAAAGCCATTGATATTGCTATTCCATCTCAGCCCTCTGTTGTTGGACGCAGCGCTCGTTGGAAGCACAATGTACACAGCAAATGGGCGGTAAACTCGTCCGGTGTGAGCAAGAGTTGCTAGCGGAATGTAGTCGCAAGCAGATGCTGCGCGGAAGCTGCACGGCACAGTGGCGCAGGTTGCGGCGGCTTGGCAGGGTGTCGGGATGGAGACGGCCGCGGTTGACTCAGAGCGGAGGTTAGGGTGAGACCGGGAGCAGAGAATACTGCCTGCACAGGAGGATGGGAGGCAGTTCGCGGAGACCGAGGTTGGGATCTCGACGTGAGGATATGATGGCAAAGCGGCGCGCGATGGGAGAGCGCTAAACAGGAGAGATGGCGAGCGCAGGAGGGCGATACTTGAAGCGGGTGACAACGAGCAGGGTCGAGGGACGCACAAGGGAAGTACTGTATTATTTCGTTCAAATCGACAGGGGGGGTGACGCGTGACCAGGCGTATACGGCACTTTGTTGTATCAGAGGACCGCTGATCAGCGGAGATGCGCAATGTATGCACAGGGCCGGGGCCAAAAAAAAAAGAGGAATTAAGTTGATCTTTTTACTCAAAATATGGCAACAAATTTATTGCAGCCGAAAATCCGATTTGATTCTTCAGATTTAAGGGCTAACGAAATCTAATCCTTTTTGTGTTATTATACTTAAAAAATAAGAACTAACTTAAATGTTCGTTAAATTAGTGAGCAGCCAATCAGAGTACGTGCTCATAGGTTTAACAAGTATTTAAATTAGTTTTTATTCTCTAAATATAGTAACACAAATAGGATGAAATTTCGTGAGCCCTTCGATCTGAAGGATTAAATAGGGTTTTCGGTTTCTGTAAATTTATTGCGATATTTTGGGTTAAAAGAACAACTTAATTCCCCCCTTTTGGCAACATTTTTCGTCATCCTCCCATTGTACTTACTGTTCCACTTGAAACACCTATAGGTTGTGTAAATTTCCTCGTACTCTAGATCACCCGTTCCCGGTGTAAATTGCAGTTTGATTTCCTTCGAGAATTCCGTTGCAAGAGCGTCCCAGCATCTGTTGAGGTAAAGATGTTCCTCGACACGACATTGTGTATTGACCGCCCGCAACATAAACATTAATAGCACTGAATTCGCAGAAATTGATTAAGCGCCCGCTCGGCCCGAGGAGCCGTCGAAGTTCTAACACAAAACAAATTTGGTTCGGAACCGCCACCGTTAAGTGTGGCTCAAGCTGATTATTCGATACGTCTTAGGAGTCACCCGAATCATAGGGAACAAATTCCGAAGTAAATAGCCCAGCAGGTAAGACGGTAAACACCGAACGATGAAAACTATGCTAATTCAGCCTAGAACTCTTAGGCATCTTGCTCGTCCCACATCTCGACGCCAATGCAGTAAGTATTTTTTGGGGCATACGAAAGGTCGTAAGAATGTACTGACAAAAATCCAGGATCCAACAATTCGACACGAGCTCGGAATGCCACGAAATGGTTGATATTGGTGTGTTTGATGGCCCCAAACAACTCAATTTCTGTGTCATTCGGGGACTTCCAGGGGGTGCTGAGGCGGTGGAGAGCTAGAAATAATGTGTATTTACTTTCTTATGCTGAATTTACGCGAACTTTTCCAACTTGAATTTTGAACATGGTTTTGAGCGGAAAAGTCAGGTAGGTTTACGCTAGGATTGCGGTTCATTTCTCTGCGAACACATTTTTCTTCTAAATCCTCATCTACCTCGACATTCTGCAAACCCTGGACATTTGGGAGGTCGGCTTGTGTCGTGGACCATCTTTGGGACCTTGGAACAAAGGTTTGAGGAGTCATTGGCCGTCATCGACGTCAATTTCTTGGTTAGAACCTTTTTTCGGTCATCCCTCAAAAGAGGGAAGTTGAGGCGGGGCTTTTGGGTCAATGTTCTGGCCGTATTTATTCGACGTTCCATCATCTCAGAATCATTATAAACCTTCTGAAAAAGCGGACAACATGCATCTACTCCAATAACACATATCCGAGTAACGCGGGTGATAAAACCCACCGTAGGGGTTCAACTTCAGCCATAACAGATTGAGATATGTTTCCTGACATTATTTGCCATTCAGAACTGTCTCAAAGTGCCCTGAATTGTATAACGAGGTTGAACTTCCAGTTTGATGCGGCTAGGAACGGTGTGACAAAAGCGTGACAATCGCTCTTTGCTTCCACCATCATCTACTAGGAATGTCCGAAACACTCAACCTGCGGCGCACCCACTCAAGCCAACAGCAAATTCTCGATTGCTGGCCCTCCTTAAGCCCTCTCCCGGATTTCTCGCCCGTTTCATCCGGCCGATGCTCCGCTACCTCCATGGCTAATCCTCCGCCTCAAACTCTACTCTTTGCCGCCTTCATCTCTCGGCGAACTTCCTGCTGCTACCCTGGAACTCGAAAAACATCATTTTCCTAGAATAGGCTCCTTGGGACTCCAAAGAAGAGCACGGTCAGCTGAAATTCACCCCGAAAATCGCTACACGCGAATCCCGCTATGTGGATGTACAGATGGCTCAGTCTTTGGTGCGTCTGCTGCGTTATAAGGACTGCATTGTGTACTTACACTAATTTAGACGTCTTTTGTATCTGTTTGGGCGCCAGTATCTAGATTTCGTGAACGAATCTCCAGATTATCCTCCTCTGTCACGAAACACTGATGCCGACAACTGCAGCATCTTGTAGCATCGTACTCATGCTGCCCCGCACACGGCGCTCACTATCGGTCCGCTATCAACGCTCAATTGCGCGGTGCCGCGGGCAAGCGGCCACTCGGGTGAACCCCCTCTCCCCCGCCCCATCCAGAGTCCGCGCACCCCACCTCTCTTCGAGGATGTCCCGGGACCCTACGCCCATGCGCTGCGTGATCCTGTGTGGTCCAGCGACGAGGACGGTGGCGGCGGCCGAACGTGGCTGCCGTGCAATCCCGTTTTGCGCGCGCCCGGGCTGTCGCGCACGCCCACTACGCCTCCCAGACCAACCCATCTACACACCGCCTCCGCTGCGTATAGGGCCGGTGCGCTAATCGGAGGCGCGACGGCGCATCCAGCTGCATGCCCGGTGGATACACCCGCCCCTGATTCCGCGCTGCATCCACGACGCGGAAGAGTATGGGTTCGCGTCGTGTACGGGTTCGTTCGCAGCCCCACCATACGTCGGCTGGCTGCAACGCGCGGCGTGGCCCGTGAAGCGCCGTAACGCCACCGTTTCGCGCCAGTGGTACATCCGCGGTGTTGGATGACTCCCCGACTCCGGCCTCGGTTCGCGTTAGCTGTGTATGCTGTCCCCGTCGTGACCCAGGGCCTGCGAGGCATGTACCCGCCGCTACGACGGAGAGCACCTGCCGTTCCATCAGCGCGCAATCGGCCGTAGCGCACGCGCCGGCACCCAGTGTACCCCATAGGGCTGGTCCCACCTCCTTCCGTACCATCCCCATCGTCCGCCGCTGCGTTCCGGGCCCAGAGCTCCCAGGAGTCGGAACCGCGCCAGCACTGTTTTTTCGATCAAAATGTGTTTTGCGCGCTGTGTTGTCTGAGGTTCATGTAGTTTTCTTGGGTACCATGTCGTCTATACACTATATATGTACTGTAATTTTTCCAGGAATTTTAATGTATTTATTGTCGATGTCATCACCCACGACGTCGAAGCAATTTGATCGCTGTTGTCCGAATGCGGATGATTCTGCTCATTGGACTGCACGATAGCGACGACACAAATCAACGGCCTGATGGCTGCTAGGAAAATAAAAGGGCACCCTGAGGTGATGTATCAAATGGGCCTCTAGACTAGGGGTTTCCATCTCAAGACCGGATACTCCTAGGGAACAGAAGCACTCAGCGTCGTGCAAGTTAAGAACAACAGCTCTATTAATACCTAGGGAACAGAAGCACTATCTACAGAGAGTAAGTAACTGTTCCTTGAGCTACAATAATGTGAGCCTCACCTCAGCGTCGTGCAAGTTAAGAACAACAGCTGAGGAAAGGCTTGGCGGCGACGTGCGTCCATGATATCTCCGACATCCGCATTTGGGTTTGTGTCGGCTCGCTCAACCCACGTTGGTTTCGACACTCTCACTCGAGGTGAACCGCAAACCCAACGCTTTCGCGAACTTCCAGTGTTTCTCCCTGGACAATGGCTTTGTCATGATGTCTGCGACCATATCGTGAGTGGAAACATAGCGGACAACGGCTTTGCCTTTGGCAACAATGTCATCGCGAATGAAATGGTATTTCCGCTGGATATGTTTGGTGCGTGCTCGAAATTGAGGGTCTTTGCACAGGATAATCGCGGCCTGGTTGTCACAGAACAGTTCTGTGGGACCTTTCTGCTGGTGTCCGACCTCGGCGAAGAAGGTCCTGAGCCACGCCAGGTGTTGCCCAGCGTTCGACAGCCCAATGTATTCCGACTCGGTTGACGACAAGGCAACCATATTCTGTCGTTTCCTGGACCAGCCAATTGCGCCATGACCCGATATGAAAGTGTAGCCGGATGTCAAGCGAGATGTGTTTTCATTGCCGGACCAGTCTGCGTCTGAGGAGCCGTGGAAGTCGAGATCCCCAGCGATGTCGGAGCCGTCGAATTGGAGCTCGAGTTCGCGTGTGTACTGGATATATCGCAGCCCTCGTTTCACCGCTTCCCAATGACACGCTTTGGGGTTTGCGCTGTAGCGCCCAAGAACACCTGCCAGGTAAGCCAGGTCCGCTCTGGTTCCTTGGACGGCATACTGAATGGATCCAACAACCATGGCGTAGGACACCGTTACGCCGTTGATGCACAGCTGGAGGAGGGTTGTGTTGTCGACTGGGTCTTCAGCAGTCAAGCGCGCGGTCGTTGCCATAGGAGTTTTCGATGGGGAGCAGTCAGCCATACCACATCGACGTAAGACGGCGTCGAGGTATTTCGTCTGGGAGAGGGAAATGGTGCGTTTCTGTCGATCTTGCTTTATCTCGATTCCGAGAATGATTGTTGCTGCTCCTAGGTCGCGCATTTTGAATGTGGACGACAGTAGGGCTTTCACCTCGTTCATGTACGTGCGGCTCGAGGCGGCGAGTAGTAAGTCGTCAACATAGACCACCAAATAGCAGATCTCTCCCTTCTTTCCCTTGAAGACGTACAAGCAAGTCTCGGCGTCGAGTCGGTGGGCTCCAAGGGCAAGGAGTTTGGTGTCGAGGGTGCGATTCCAGGTGCGACCGGCGTCCTTCAACCCATACAGCAACCGCTTTAGCCACCAGCAGTGGCCGTCCGTTATCTCAATTCCGTCAGGCGGGGAGACGTAGATATCACCGTCAAGGATGCCATTGAGGTAGGCCGTGGCGACGTCCATCTGGTCAAGTTCGAGATCATACTTTGCAGCCAGCAAGCAGATAATGCGGATGGACTCAAGGTTTGCTACGGGGGCGAAAGTGTCCTTGAGATTTCCACCTTGTTGACCAAAGTCGCGGGCGACGATGCGGAGCTTGTGTCGGTCGAGGTTACCGTTGCTGTCGAGCTTCACCCGCATTACAGGCTTGGTGGTGATGGGCCTGATGCCGGTCGGCGTTGGTACCACCTCGTAGACGTCGTTGTTGGCGAGGCTTTGCATCTCCTCTGCAAGAGCGGCTCTCTAGTGGTACTCGTCGGGCCCGCTGAAGGCTTCGGCAAGCGTTTCCGGCACAGGTGTGTCGCCTGGACCAGAGTTTGTGATCCCTGCAAAGAAGACACTGTCGATGTCGCCGATTTCCTCGTTCGCATCTTCCTCAATGATTTGAGGAAGGTCGTCAATCTGGAGTGGAGGCGAGGCTGGCAGTGTTGATTCTGGTGCAGGTTGGTTGAGTGCTAGGGCTGCGACTGGTTTCAGCTTGTGGAGCTGCTGAGATCCGCTGGATTTCTCAATCAGGTTTTGGTTCCTGTCGAACGGGACTCGGTTGCGCGTTCCACGGCGTGGAGCTGTGGGAGGAGGCTGTGGAGTTACGAGGGGTTTTTGTCTCCGGGCTGCAAGGTGCTCTGATATGGATGTGGGCTGTATCGGGACTGGAATACGAGATGGTTTCTCGTGTTGTGCCGTTGCAGGCGACGGTGCAGTGGATGCACTGTCCCCCCCTGGCCGAAGAGAAAAATTGTCCTCGTCGGCTGGCTCGTCATCCCCCACCGACTCTGCGGCGTCCAGCTCAGCTCCATAAATGCTCCCACTGTCCGAAGCGTCATTCGACTCGTTTGCAGGACGAAACATTTGCTCCCACTCGCCCTCTGGCGTGTCTGCTTCCCCAAATATTGAGGTGTCGGTGACTCCCTCCTCGTCGAAACGAACATGTCTGCTGTGGAAAATTTTCCTTGTTTTGACGTCGAGGAGGCGGTATGCCTTTTTACCATCGGCGACGTCACCATCGCCATATCCCAGCATTATGCACTCTCGGGCCCGGTTGGAGAATTTTCCGACACGGTGATCCTCTGGTATCAGGGCGAAGGCAGTACACCCGAAAGGACGGAATTGGATTGGATCCACAACCCGCTTGAAGAGGGTCTGGTATGGAGGGACTCCTTCGTTTGTGGAGTACGGACGGCGGCCGAGAATATAGGCTGCGCAGGACATGGCTTCTTTCCAGACGTTTTTCGGAAGTGTTGAGTCGACGAGCATGGTGAGCGCGGTTGTGACGAGGGTCTGGTTTAATCGTTCGCTGACCCCGTCTTGCTCTGGCGTGTCTGCAGCGGTTGTCCGGTGAATGATTCCGCTGGCTTTGAGCTCCGCTTCCCAAGCAGTTGAGGTGTACTCGCCCCCGCCGTCGGTCTGCCAAAAGTCAATGAAGTTTTTCGAGAAGATGATTTCTTCGACTTCGGCCTCGAAGAAAGCCTTGACATCGCTCTTCCACTGGTTGAAGGCGGCTTGGGCATCACTCTTCTTCTTGAGATAGAGCACCCAGGGGAAACCACTGCAGTCGTCGGTGAAGCTCATCCAGTACTTGAAACCATCGCGCGATTGCGGTGTGACTGGCCCACCGACGTCGCTATGTATGAGCTCAAGTGGGCGAGTTGCCCGCTGACGCCCGGTCGGGAACGGGAGTTTCCGCATTTTCCCGGTAGCGCAAGCCGCACAGAATTTTGGTTTCCCAGTGACTCGATCAATGCCCCCCAATCGTCCCTTCTTTACCATCCGAGCCAGACTATCCATGCCAAGGTGGGCCATTCGGCGGTGAAGGATGTTGATGTCAACAGCAGCATGTGCATGCTCAGATTGGACGACAGGTTCCGCGGTGATGTGGTACAGTCCAGCGTCATGCGTAACTTCCAGCACGGTGTTCCCGTCTCGGTCGAAAACGCGTCCTCCGGTTCGTCCAAATATGGAAGTCAGATTCCCTTTTTCGGCGAGTCTGTGCACCGATATCAAGGATACCTGGAACGATGGGACGTAGAGGACTTCTGTGAGGGTGAGGAGGATCTGCTTCCCTTTCACGATGCTCAAGAATTGAATTTCTCCGATCCCAGTAGCCTCCGCAAAACTCTCGTCCCCAAAACGTATTCGTTTCGGAGGGTCGAGCTGTTTGAATGTTGCTGCAATGAACCACTCCAGGATCGGCACCATGTGGGCTGAGGCGCCAGTGTTGAGGATGCGGGCAAAGGCGCGGACAAGACTCAGTTCACTCGCAGTATAAGCAGAGATGCGTTTGGCAAGGGATTTAGATACAGTGTTTCCGAACGCGGTTACATAGTGACCCGACTCGTTTGTATCTGCGGCGAGGGCCTTGCCTCCCCCTCCATCGTCAGCCTTTCGCTTCAAGTCACGGCAGTCCTTTGTGTCGTGGTAGCAGAGACCGTGGACGGCGCATGTCTTGGTCGGACCACCGGCCTTCTTGCCCTTGTAGTTCGAGCTCGAAGCGGTGGTAGCAGCAAGAGCGGCCTCCGGCGCTGGCGAGACGAGAGGGTTTGCAATTTCTGCTTTGATGCGCTGCTCCGTCTCCGAGAGGGTGAGCTTCCCCCCAGATGGAACAAGGTTGACTGTCTGGGAGACAAACACCCTCCAGCGTGCCGTCTCTGGAAGGGACTTGAGCCGGATCCAGGCCTGGAACTCGTCGTCGACCCCGCGGGACATGCCCGTGAGGCGGAGGTTCCCGGTGCGGATGCTCGTGACATGCTTGTCGAAGTCGCTGGTCCCGTCCCATTTGGTGTCGAGCATCGAGACGAGGGTGAAGAACGCGGTCGCGGCGACATTCACCTTCTCGTGTGCCGCCACGATGAAGTCCCAGGTTTCCTTTGCGCCCTTGAAGTGGCCGACGGATACGAGTATCGAGTCAGATATGAATTTGTGGATGATGCCGCGAGCTCGGTCGTCCCGGACGCGGAAGGAGTCGCGAATGGCGCTGGTGGATGTGGTAACGACGCCGTAGATGGCGGAGACAGTGCTGGATGAAGTTGCCGCAGTTTCTGCTGCCATTTGCGTAGCCGCAGTGTCCTCACCGCTGATGATGAGAGAGACCTTCTCCCGTGCAAACTCTCCCTCCATGCGAAGCTTCCATAGACTGTAGTTTGCCGGGCCTTCAAGAATTGGTGTCGTAGACACCTGTTGTGTCGCCATGTCTGGCAGATGACGTGGCGCGGCTTCGCGAAGGTTTGCAAGCACCTGTGGCTGTTGGTTTGACTGTCAGAGACAGTTGAGCTGGGTAGTGTATCCGGGATGCGTCGCGCAGTGAGACTGGCGTCGTACAAGGGCCCGTAACCTCTTAAGACCGGATACTCCTAGGGAACAGAAGCACTCAGCATCGTGCAAGTTAAGAACAACAGCTCTGTTAATACCTAGGGAACAGAAGCACTATCTACAGAGAGTAAGTAACTGTTCCTTGAGCTACAATAATGTGAGCCTCACCTCAGCGTCGTGCAAGTTAAGAACAACAGCTGAGGAAAGGCTTGGCGGCGACACGCGTCCATGATATCTTCGACATCCGCATTTGGGTTTGCGTCGGCTCGCTCAACCCACGTTGGTTTCGACATTCCATACTTCGCGCCCTGCGGGCACTAGCGAACGACGATACATCAACCACCCACTATAAGGTGGCGTGACAGGTTCACCCATTTCGACATTTCAGCGGGGGCTGAATTTTGCGTGACACCTCGAAAGTTTCGGCATTTGGACTGAAAGATTTGTCATTTTTGCACCACTTGGGCACTTCGGGGACCTACGTGACGGCCTGAAGGTTCGACAGAGGCCCGAGTGATGCGTGATGTCGACCAAAATTCGACATCGACAGGGGGGTGCGTGACGCGTGACTGTCGATTTGAACGAAATAGTACAGTATTACTTCAAGTAAGCGGCGGCAACGTGGCGTTTGACGGGCCGGGCGGATCAGTTCGCCGCGGCGGACGGCATAGAGGCCAGCGAGGGATGTGTGTTCATGCAAAGAACCCGGGCGGGGCTCCGTGTGCAGAGGAGCTTGAACTCGGAGGTGGCCGGTTCACTGGCACCCTTGGAGTGCCCTGCGAACACGGCCCGTTTCGACACGGATACAGCCGTATCCTTGTGCAGTCCACGTAGGGCGACAGCCGTATCCAGTAGGACGTACGCATGATGTCGGTGCTCTGCTCTTAAAATGAGTGTACGGGTGTCCCGGGCCGCTAAATTGAATGTGGGAAAGAACACGGCCCCAATCTGTTGATGGCTCGGTTTTTTTTGAAAAAGAATAGACCACTCGGGGGAAAACACGGTCGTCCCCATTGCCCCAGCTTGTGGATTGTCGTTGTCAGCAATGCCGGCCGGGAAAAAGCCAGGAAAAAATTGGGAGTGGGGGAAAGAGCTTGGGAAAGACTCACCCCGGTTGGTCCTCGGATACTACGGTGACCACACGCGCGAGCTCGGCGCGCACGTCGAGTATTTTCGCGGCATCCGTAACCCGATCGCATGAAGATCGACCCAAGTATGGCGACGGATGAGCTTGTCCCTCTGCTCGACAGTACGTTCGCTTCCGTGGATGTCCTTGGCCGCGCGCAGACGTTGACCCAAAGACGAGTTGGCGGTCAATATTCGGCGCTGGATGAGAACGCCAACAACACAAGAAAAACAAAAGGGTAGTTACAGCTGCACTATGACCCGACCCCGAGTTGAACGGGAGTCCTGCCGCTACCACACATCTCAATGTCATTGAGTGCAGGCGCACGCCCTGTGCCCCGGGTGTTCATATCTGCGAGAAAGCGGGGCAGTTTGTTAAAAAAGAAAATGTGCGGTTTGAATGACTCACCGAAGGCGCCGAATGCTGTCAAGTAGAGAAAAATACGCTCGCAACCGCGCATCACCCGACCCCGAATCGAACAGGGAGCCATACTTCGAATATTCTCTATCATAATAACTTTCCCAGTGGCAAGCCTTTGTGCCTCAAGTGTTCATATTCTCAAGAAAGCACCGCATTTCATGAGTAAATGTTAGTGGGTTTGGATGCATCGTTGACTCACCTGGGGCATTGAGAGCTTGAAGTATTGAGAGTCGAATTATGGCCGTTAACTATCGTCCGTAAGAGTGTCCCGAACGGCCGATGTTGACGACATCGCGCAGGGCAAGGAAGAAAAAGAGGAGATGGCCAACGCGCCGTTGAACCGTGTTGATATTCTCCAACGTTCGTGCTGGATGAGAACGCTGAAGAAAGAAAATATTACAGACCCATGTTATTACCCGACCCCGGGTCGAACGGGGCGCCGTGCTTCAAATATCTGTGGGGTCATACTAGGCGCCGCAGGTGCACGCCTCTGTGCCTCGGGTGCTCACATTACCTGCAAATGTGAGCCATTTCATATGAACGGAATTGTGCTAACCGCTGAACTTACATCGCGCGGAACAATTTGAGCTTCAAGCTTCAAGTGTGAGTGAGATTTTGGGAGCTGCGTCACTAAGCTTTCATGGTGAACATTCTCGGGCACTTGGCGCTAGATGAGAACGCCAACGAAAAAATAAAACAAAAGATTTGTCACAGCTGCATCCAGCCCATCACCCGACCCCGAGTCGAACGGGGCTCCTGCGGTATTCAATCGCATAGGACAATTGAGTGCAGGTGCACGCCTCTGTGCGACGGGTGCGTCGTACCTTGCAAACGTGAGCGCTTTTATGAGAACAAAATTATGGGTGAATCAGTGGTTGCTCACCTAAGGCGCCTGAAGCTTGAAGCATCGTTGAATATCGTCCGCCTGAGTAACAATGTTGACAACATCGCGATGGGCAAGAAAGAAAAAGACGGTCGAATACGCCAATCACCCGACCCCGAGTCGAACGGGGCATCCTGCAGAACTCACGGAATTCATGCTAATTGAGTGTAGGAGCACGTCTTTGTGCCCCAGGTGTGTCGTATCTTACAAAATGCGAGCAGTTTCGTCAGAACGAAATTATGCTGGTTCAACTCACCTAATTAAACACGTCTTATCGAACATGAGATTTCAAGGGGAGCTGAATACGAGTTGGCGGTCAATGTTCTTCGACGTCCGGCGCTGGATGAGAACACCTATAAGTAAAGAAAAACAAAAGACGGGTGAGATACGCGAATCACCCGATCCCGAGTCGAACGGGAGGCCTGCAGATATCTTATATAGTGCAGGCGCACGCGGTGTGCCCCGGGTGTTCATATTCTCAGGAAAGTGAGCCGTTTTCTTAAAACGAAACTGTGCGGTTTGAGGACATTGTCGAACCCACCTAGCACATCGAAATTTTGAAGGATTGAGAGCCGAATGACAACCGCTGTCTGTTAACGGTATTCCGAACGACCGATGTTGACGACATCGCAATGGGTAAAAAAGCAAAAGAGGAGAACGGCCGTGCGATATCACCCGGCCCTGAGTCGAACGGGAGGCCTGCAGGTACGGCACTCACACTCACAGGGAATATCACGCCCGGGGCACAGAGATATGCGCCTGCCTTGAATACGGTTCAAAGATATTCGAAGCGTGGCTCCCCGTTCGACTCGGGGTCGGGTGATTAGGGACTGGTATTTGTCAATACATTTTTTCTCTATCTTCCCTGACATCTTTCGGCACCCTACATAGGTGAGTCATTCAAACAGCACATTTTCTTTCCAACAAAGTGCCCCGCTTTCTCGTAGATATGAACACTCGTGTGTGTCTGCGGAAATGCCATTTCAGCGTCTCGGGATGGTAATACGGAGCATCGTTTAGGGCCTGTTTTCTGTTTGACCCAGCTTCGTGCCATTACGGTTCAGTTACCCTCAAGTGGTTCCACCCTATATTTAAACTTGCTTCAACTAACACCGCCTTCTGCAGGATAAGCACAGCGTGCGGCTGGACGGCTAACTGTTGGTGACGCGGAACTCCCCGTTCGACTCGGGGTCGATCCTTCGGGCCTTCTTTTTCTTTTTTGCTCAGTGCGATGTCGTTGACATTGGTACTCAGCCGGCCATTCAAAATACTCCTACGAACAATATTCAAAGATACTTCAAGATTTAGGTGAGTTCGACAATGCATTCAACCAGCGCAGTTTCACCTCGCCGTTCAATTCCCAAAGACAGTGGAAGATGGAACATATAACGTTAGCCTACACCATGACAAACAATGTAACCCATTAAACCCCACCCTCAACTCCCAACGTCGCCACCTCGTCGTGAACGCCGCACTCCGCCGACACTGTCCTCTTCCAAAACACCTCCGACTTACCATCCTGTGTTCTCAAAATCCGCCTCACAGGCGTCCCAACACACCCGATGGATACCCCATCACCACCGCGACGGCGCCCACTCGATGGTCCCGCGGGGTGGTCACCAGGGGGAAAAAGATGGTAAAATGCTCGATTATAAAGTAGCTAATATCCACTTTTGTGGACTACGTAGTCCCTACGGCCTGCTGCTGGGGTGTACCTGCTATGTCGGACCCAGTCGCTATTTTGGATTTTATGCACTCCTGCGGAACTTGAAGCTCTTCGGGTTACTCCAATGGAGAGCTCTTAGGGCACTGCTTGAGGAGACTTTGTACTGCTTCTTGGGCGCTCCATACTCAAGTGTCAACAGACTACCGCCCGAGTCGCACTACGTACTCCCGCACTCCAAGGGAGTAGTCCGTGTGTTTACAGACACTTCGCTTTTGACGGGTTTTGATGTAGTGGTGCACTTCAATTCGGACTCTAGGCAGTAAGCACTAGTAAGCGCCGTTCCGAAGCTGATGGCTCGCTCTGCCGAGCATTGGCCGAGTGGAGAAAGTGACGAAGTCTCGGCACTCTGCGGCCATTTCCGGCGACATCATGGAGTCGGAAATGAAAGCCTCACTAAAGCCCCTGCGTCGCACTGACCTTCTCAGCGATGTTTCCACAACACCAACTCCGCCGTTCACACGAGAGACCCCCTGGCGGCGGCGGTACATCTCTATAAAGCCCCTGCGTCGCGCTGACCTTCTCGGCAATGTTTTCCCAACACTAACTCCGCAGGACAGTTGTGGCTGCGGGCATGGTCCTCTGTGCCTGAGCCCAGTCACCCATCGTAGATCTTGGCTACGTGCAATACCAGGGGGCGGTGTCCCCGGCCAACATATCCCACTTCCTGGGGATTCGCTACACAGCGGCACCACTAGGTCTGTCTGTCGCCCGCTCTCCGTCCTTGGCTTGTAAAGTTAATCGCAGATCTTCGGAGGCAGTTTCCGCTTCCGCGCCCCACAGCCGCCAACGAATCACGCTGGTCTGTACGATGCCACGGTCCAGCCGAATCAATGCTTCCAAGCATCAATCAACGGTGTGGATGCGAATGGCCTAGCACCGACGAACCCGCTGGAAACGCGCGCAGCTGAGGTCGTTATTTCAACAGAAGACTGTCTGTTCCTCAAGTGCGTACCGTTCGTGTACTGTATTCTCTGATGCCATATTTATGGCAGTGTATACTACCCGAGCAACACCGCAGGAACTCCGGTCGAAGACCTCCCCGTGCTTGTCTGGATTCACGGCGGAGGGTGTGTTTACTTATAGCCATCGCTTGCCAATTCCAATGAAAGTTTGGGGTAGATACGTGGCGGGCCGGGCCAGTTTGTATGACGGGAAAGATCTCGTCAACCAAAGCAATTGAGGAATCGTCGTCGTTATTATTCAATACCGTCTCGGCGTCTTCGGGGCGTAAATACTTTCGAACTATCAGGCTTCTCTCTGAAACTCTGTCTATTAGGGTTCCTCCCCGGTGCAGAGGTGAAGAAAAATGGGGCACTGAATGCTGGGTTGCGTACGCGCGCTTACCTTTACTGTCGTGCCTTTCTGACATCGCGATCCCTCAGTCGACCAAGACTTTGCGCTAAGATGGGTTAATAAACACGTACGTTTTGCAATCCCCGGTCATCCACCCCACGAATGTACAGTATGGCCTTACAGATAGATAAATTCGGGGGGGATCCGGCGAGAGTCACAATCTGGGGCGAATCTGCAGGTGTGTTTGGACGACGCTGGTGAAAACGGGTTGAAATTGATCGACGGCGAATTAGGCGGGGGATCTGTGCTTCAACACGTTGTGGCCAACAACGGAAAGACGCAACCTCAGCTGTTCAGGGGTGCGATCACCAGCTCAGTGTTCCTGACCTCGCAGTACGAATACAACGACCGCATCCCCGAGGTGCGCGACTCACGTCGTCCTTTGACGTTTTCTAAACACATAATTCGCAGCTGTTATACAGCGAGGTCGTCGTACAAGCAAAGTAAGATATCAAATCAATGCGCGTACTAATCAAATAACATGCTTTGAAGCTGCAGCTCGGCCACCGACACGTTCTCCTGCCTCCAAACCGTCAACGCGACGGCTCTAGAGACAGCCAACACCCAGATCACCATCTTGGGATTCTACGGCACTTACCTATTTGTCACGGTCGTAGACGGATCCTTCATCACACAGCGGCCGACGGCATCGCTCCTGCAAGGCGCGGTTAACGGCGTTAATTCTTCCCACAGTCCAAACGAATCTCGCCTCATCAATAACCCTCCGCGTCCACGAGATGCTTCTCTCTGTAACGAATACGTTTGAGGGAACATCTTTTGTAAATCAGAGTACCGGCAATACGGCGAATGCGACGCAATACGCGTTAGACTTGTTTCCCGGCTTCGGTCCTGCAGAGGCTAACAAAGTAGGGTCCCTGTACGCAGGCTTGGGCACGCAGCTCTTCCAGGAAAACGCGATTATAGGAGAATATATGTGAATCTCCGTTTATCGTGCGAGAACAAAGCTACATGTATCGGTTCGCTGTCTAGCGACTCTCATCTGCCCCATCTATTACCTGCTTTTTGCATTCCACGGCCGCGCATTCAAGGTAGGAGATTCCGAGCTGTATAATTTCGTCGCACCTAATTTGCACGCCCATGCAGGCCGAGTTCGCAATACCCCCAGGGCTGCACGCGTATGATGTCCCGTATTACTTTCCCAGCATCGTGGCACCGTTGTTCCAAAACACGAGTTTCATCAATGCATTCGCACAGAGCTTCACATTGTTTGGCATCTCCCTTGATCCGAACGTGAAGATCGACCCCATGACGATCACACCGCCGTGGAAAAAATGGGAGATGAGGCACACGGAGATGCTCTTCAACTCGACGGCCACGGGGCTGCCCCTCGTTGAGCCCGTGGAAACCTCCGACGCTCTGCTCGAGCGGTGCCGGTGTGTCTCGTCCATTCATCTATGTGTTGTGACTTGCTCTTAATGAGATTTTCCGACAGGTTCTGGCTCAGTGTGGCAAACCTGACGGCGCAGTAGGACTCAGTTTGAGCTCTAAATTTTCACATATTAATTTCCGTGTATGTACCAGACCGTTCACTCGAACTTTTCTCGCAATGGGTTTTCACACCCTCTCCCGGCCAGGTTCAAGTCGAGAAAATAGTGTGGGAGAGCACGGAATTGGTTGACATTTCTAGTAACTCCCACTGGGTTTCATTTCCCCAGAAATGGCCTCAGATTCCTGAGGGTTTAGCCAGCCGGCAGTCCCCCGACCAATTTGCGAACACCCTTGGAATGGCGGGGTTGCCGTCTAAACGAACTACTCTCTGGGCTCGACATGATGTGAAATTGCTAGTAGTCGGGGTCTTTGAGGGTCTGCCTCAAACATTCGAACGCGGAGCACTGTCAAAATTTGTGCAACCGTGACATTACAACACTCTCACTCTCCTCAGGCTTTCAGTCCATTGGTCAAATATCTTGGACGTGAGTAGGAGAAAATACGGGGAGGAGGTGAGCTTTAGAATCCGCCTCCCTCCGCTTCGGTAGACATCAGTGTAGTGCGGAGGTCACAGAGAGCGGGATGGAGGTAATTGGTATTATTTAACTCAGGTATGGAAATGACCCGGATCCGAATCTGATTGACAAGTTCAGCGCTAGGCTTTGGGCACTTCCCATGGGTGGTTCTACATTCGCCATAACACCACAAGTGAACGTCATTGCAACAGCGACCCAAAGCCTACACAGAAAAGTTCGGTCAGCACGAAAGAAGGCGGAAACGCAGCGCGGCGTACGGCGCGAACACGCGGGGGAGGAAAAGAAGATATTCTGCCCAAACGACTCCGGCAAAAACCGGTGCGTTATTGAACTATTACACCCCGAGCGACATCCCTCCACGTCGCCGTGTGGCGACGTAATTTGCTTTGACGTACCGGAAGATCAAGACCCTGTACAAGCATACACTTGTACTCCTTCAGCTGCCCCGCCGGAGTGTCGCTGGTGCCGTTGGCAATAGCAGAAAGAGAAACAAACCTTCGAAAGACGCAGTAATAACAATCACAAGCCCGTGCTTCGGGATCGCTCCCAGCGCAGAGTCGAGCGTCCCAATGGAGGGACGGAATCCTACAAATAAGCATTATCAACAAAACCACAAAACAGATGTCGCAACAGCGAAATAGCGGGCACCCACCATACGTGTGCCAACTGGATGGGTTTCCCGGTGAGGCGTGACGTGGGTCCCACTGACGATTAAAATAACCTGAACGCTTGTGAATGGATTGCGATGAATTGTAAATCCCCCCCCTCACCTCTGCCTCGCTGGACAAACCAAAGTGCGGAAGGACTCGGTGGACGCACCGGATCGGATTTTGTGGCAAGCTGTAAGACACTTCCGTTTAGCAAGTGATCAAGAAATCGATATTCAGCAAACATGGCAACATAAAGTCAGTCGTGTGTGACTGGAAGAGCTTTGTATTGCACATTCGTTTTCTCCGGAAGCTCGAATTCTACGGGAAACATCAGTCAAAGCGCCGCCGAACGAAGCTCAACGCACCAATACGGCTCTTCACCGGCCCACTATTGGGCAACACCGACGCCGCAGAAGCGCATCCTCCTGCCTCAGCCCCGCCGCACGCTGCTGCCCCACATCCACCCTCTGCACCTCCGACCCGTCGTGCCGTATTCCTACATCACGAATCAAAAAATTCTGTTCCCACTCGAGGGCATGCTGAACGAAAGAAGGCAAAGAACGCACCCCCAAAGCCTTGCCTCGAACTGCTCCCACCTCTCCCACCCCCGCGTTCCATCAGCTTCTTCCGGCCACGCTCCTCGAACAGCTCGTTGCACATGATCGGGTTTTTTTAGAACGTCGCCGTCCAGTCCGAGTTTCCGCACCCGAAGCGGGCGGCGTTGTCGGCGGCTGGCCTGTGGTGTTACATTAGCGAGACCGAAATGGGGCGCGAAGCGAATGAGAGAGAGAAAAAGGTGATATCAGGTATGCGGCGGGGGCGAGCTCGACGGTGTTCACGCCGCTGGTTCATGATGGCGGTTATTCGTGGTGTTGTGCTAGGAAGTCAGTGACTTGCAGAAACCACGTTGATAGGAGAGAACCACGGTACCCGCAGAGGGAACGTGCCCCGAGAGCGTTAAGCACAACAAATAGCTGCGAAGAGAACAAAAAACGGCAGGGGCACCAATGGTAATGATAGCGCCTATACCGCACCAACGCTCAGCACAAGCAAGATACACCTAACCTGCGTGCGCAAGTTGGGGCCGCGCAAAACGCCATGGTCCGAACGCAAATGGAAGGAGGCGCAAAAGGAAAGAAATCGGGGGAGGATGTACCCACAACGGCACAGCACCCGCGAAGGGAGGAAACGAGCCCACCAGAGTATCACGACCAATAGGAACCAAGAGAACAAAAACGGACGGGGACCCACGACTCGGACGATGCCTGTGGTGGATCAAAATCAGGTGGGCACGGACGTCGCACCAGCCTGAGAACGGTGGTGCGGTGAGCAGAGATACACCTAACTTGGGGGGGGGGGGGAAAGGCCACGGTCCGAGCGCAAACGGAACGACGCGCAAAAGGAGGAAGAAATCGAGGGCAGATGTACCCGCAATGGGTACAGCACCTGCGAAGGTCTTAAGGGCAACGAATCCAAGGGAGGACGCACGGACGAAGAAAAAACGAGGCGAGCAGAAGGGGAGCGCCCGAGAAAGGATGAGCGCCGCCGTCTCCAGATTCCACCTCAAGCGCCACACACCAGATAGGAAAACGAAGGCAACAAGATCAAAAACAGATGACGCCAATCGGCAGCGGATATCGTCGCACGTGTCGGCGCTTGTGCTCGTAGTCGCTGTTGATCCACCAACGAAGGCGACACCGCTGCGACTGGCACCAAGGGGACCGCCGCCGCGCCTGAATACGGGTTCTTCCAAATCTCTTCCGCTGGCGAGTCGACTGGAAAGGGGCGATATAAAATCCTTGGCCGAGGGGGAGGGTGCTCGGGCGGAGAGAGAGATTATCCTATAACCGAGTAGGCCGTGGACGGGAAGGGGCATGGGGGTCAGGCGGGACCAAGGGGATTTGCTTTCGTGAAAATCTCAACACACCTTCCATTTTTTTTTCAGAGACCTCGGACCCCTCCCCCCCCTACGTAAGGGTGATGCAATCAAATTCCCATTTTAAGAAATATATCCGAAACGCCAAATTTCTCTCTAGACGCGACTACATCTGCTGAAGTAGTGAAAACATGCTCTAATGGACCATACAGCCTGGTAATTATCCACAATATGTTTTTGGACACCAAACTTACCCCCAGTCCTGGTGTGCCAAGGCTCAATTTCAATGAACAGAATGTCTTGAGAATGGCAATGCAACAACTGAAGCTGGGAGAGTGATGTGATAACTGGTGTAATATATACAGCAGTCAGACCATATTAAATCAAATGAGAACAAGATCAGAAGCCTACAAAACTCTTGTCAAACAGAAGACAGCCGTCGCCGAGGGACGGCACTCCTGATAGGGAGTGGTAGCATTGCGACATTCTTGATTCCACGTAGTAACAAGATCAACCGGCTTTGCCGGACGATTCGTTGCGGACAAGGCTTTCATTGATCTCTGATGGCACCTCGGCAAATCTCGGCAATAGTGAAAAAAATCGAAAATACTTTTTGAGGCTGTAGAATGAAATGTAAAATTTGGTGCTGAAAAAAAATCTAGAGCCCGAAGGACCCCCCCCCCCCCCACCCCTCCCCTCCCAAAAAGGAAATTTCTTATCTTCAAAGCCCCTTGCCTGCGCTCAATAATCGTAACGGCTTTGGTACCTGCAGGGCTCCCGTTCGACTCGGGCCCGGATGATAATGCAGTCACCGGTACACTTTTCTATATCTTCCTTAACAGCTTTCGGTTCAACCGGCATTATTTCATTCTAGTAAAGCAGCTCGCTTTCTTGAGAATATGAACACCCGAGGCACAGAGGTGTGCGCCTGCACGAAGTATGAGGTGCCGACCTTACCGGTGACACAGGGCCCGTTTGATTCGGGGGCGGGTCATTCTCGTCATCCTCTTTTCCTTTCTTGCCCAGCGTGATGTCGTTAACATCTGCCGTTCGGAATACTCCTACGGATGATATTGAGCCGCCGTCATTAGGCTCTCAAGATTTCAAGATCTCGAAGTGTTAGGTGGAATAAAACGGCTCACAATTGTAAGGTATAACACACCCGGGGCACATGGTGTGCACCTGCCCTCAATTCGGGGATCTCATAATGTCCGAAGCAGGTTTCCTCGTTCGACTCGGGGCCGGGTGATGAATTCACACCGCTGGGGCCTCAATTAAAAGGTCCTCTTAATTGAGTGCACTTTTTTTAGTATAAAGATACAAATGATGTAGCCCAAAATGGGATTTCATATTTATTATTTAGGACCAAATTTAAGTGAGCGAGATTTGTTCCACTAAACTTAAAGAAGTGGACCTAATTAAGAGGAGCTTTTAATTGACGCCCCTGGTTGGGATCTGCGGAATCCTGAATCGGCCTGCTGAATCAGGGGCCCAGCCAGGGGCCTTAATTAAAAGTTCCTCTTAATTAGGTCCATTTCTTTAAGTTTAGTGGAACAAATCTCGCTCACTTAAATTTGGTCCTAAATAATAAATATGAAATCCCGTTTTGGGTTACATCATTTGTATCTTTATACTAAGAAAAGTGCGCCCAATTAAGAGGACCTTTTAATTGAGGCCCCAGCGGTGTGATTGTAGCTGTGGTAATTTTTTTTTTCTTGCTCAGGGCCACTGGGCCATTCAGCGATGATATTAACACGGTTCGACACATTATAGTAATTTCGCGATGCTGGGTGAGTTTTATGATGCATTCACCCATAATTTCGTTCTAACGAAACCACTCACATTTGTAAGGCACTACACACCCGAGGCACAGAGGTGTGCACCTGCACAAAGTATAAATGCCACCTCACTGGTGACGCAGGACCCCCCGTTCGACTCGGGGCCGGGGTGATACGTGCGTCCGACCGTCTTTGGTTTTTCTTTACTTGTAGGCAAGCTCATACAGCGCTAGACGTCGGAGAATATCGACACGGTTCAACGGTTGGTTATCGAACTCTCCGAATCTCAAGTTCAATAAATGTGTTAGGTGTGTTAGACCGGCACAATTTCGGCGCCACCGGGGTGAGGATCTCAAAGGTCTCGACGCGTCAGGTGAGCTCCACCAGCAATTTCCTCCTAATAAAACCGCTCACTTTCTTGAGAATATGAACACCCACGGTGCGCGCCTACGCTTAATAATCGTAACGGCTTCGGTACCTGCAGGTCGCCCGTTGGACTCGGGGCCGGGTAATTGCAAAGTTCCTAGTGCATTTTTCTCCATCCTCCTTGAAATCGTTCGGCGTCTTAGGTGAGTCATTCAAGTCGCGCATTTTCTTTCTAATGAGACGGCTCACGTTTACAAGATGCTATACACCCGAGGCACAAGACGTGCGCCCGCCGCACTTGTGGTCTGCCTTAATATCTGAAGCAAGTTTCTCCGTTCGACTCGACGTCGGGTGCTACACCACCAGTTTGTTGCTTCTTATTTTTCTACCCAGGGTCATGTTGGTGTTCCTCACTAAGACGCGCTAGGTGAGTTCAACCAGCATTATTTTGCTCTCATACAACGGCTCACTTTCTTGAGAATATCAGCACCCGAGGCACATGGCGCGCACCTGCCCCATTTGATTTCTGCTCATGTTTGTGGGACTGCAGGTCTCCCGTTCGACTCGGGGCCGGGTGATTCTGCGGCTAAGTGAAATCTTTTGTTTTGCTTGTGTTGTCAGCGTTGTCATCCAGCCCGGACATCGAAGAATATTGACTGCAAACTGGCCTTCAGTTCAACCAACATCATTGGTGCCGTTGAAACCTGAAGTTCCCCAAGACACGTTATCTATAGGTGAGTTCAACCAGCACAACTTCATTCTCATACAACACCTCACTTTCCTGAGGATATGAACACCCGGGGCACATGGCGCGCACTTGCCCCATTTGATTTCTGTTCATGTTTGTGGGACTGCAGGCCGCTTGTTTGACTCGGGGTCGGGTGATACTGCAGCCAAGTGAAATCTTTTGTTTTGCTTGTCTTGTCGGCGTTCTCATCCGCCTACGAACATTGACCGCCAACTCGGATTCAGTTCAGTTCAACGCTGGGTTGGTTTTCAAGTCGAGTTCGATAAGACATGTTGGGTGAGTTCAACCACCACAATTTCCTTTTGATAAAACTGCTCACTTTCTTGAGAGTAGGAACACCCGAGGCACATGACGCGCACTTGCCCCATTTAATTTCTGTTCATGTTTGCGGGGCTGCAGGTGTCAGCACAGAGGCCTGTGGTCGGGGTTTGGGTCCGACTGAGGCGACAGAACGAGACGAAAAGGGATAACAAGATAAGCCACTGGAGATTAGACCAGAACAGTATACTGTGCAGGCGTCTATCTACGGGTATTTATACCAGAAAGCCCAAAGGGGTGTAACCTAGGTGTTATGAGTAACAAATGGAACGATAGCAACTGTCGGTGATCAGAAGTTAAGGGGTTTAGATGAAGGGGTTAGAGGCCGAAACAATGATATGGCTCGATTGCAATCGAGTCGTCTCGGATTTTGATGCAATGTTTGATCACCATCATGTCTTCCGGGAAAGGAACCTAGTGGTTCGATCGTCAGACCCCGGCCGGGGTCTAGGTGAAAAAGAGTCAGACCATGACATTATCCCCCTTCTATGGGTTCCTCTGCCTCGGAGGAACCACCTTCCACTTCCCGTTCGCTCCCAACACCTCCCTCGGGGATTCAAGGTGTTTTCGATAAAACTCTGCTATCGCCTCTTCGGCCCCTTCCAGCCACTCACGGGGCTCCCAAGTCCATTCCTCCTTCGGGTATCCTTCCCACTTCACATAACCCGTTTCACCTCGAAGGGCCCGCATCTCCGGTCTTCAACTTCTTCACGGGCCGGTGCGTCGTGAGGTTTTTGCCCAACAGGTAGACCTTATCCCCCAGTTTTTAGTCCGGGTCTGCCTGTTGTTTAGCGTCGTAGAACCCCTTCATTGTCTCCTGCGCCACTCTCATGGCTGCTGCCGCCTCCTCTCTCACCAGGTGCATGCGCTTCGCAAAATCCTCTGCCGCCTCTGTTGGCACTTCCAAGCGCGGTTCGGTCCCCTTTCCTGGATGGAACCCTAGTGTTGTATAGAACGGGCTGAACCCCGTCGTGGAGTGCACTTTGTCGTTGTAGCTGAAACCTGCCAGCGACAGCCAGTCCGCCCAGTCGTCTTGCAAGAAATTGGTAAAGACGCGGAGGTACTGCTCCACGTCTTGATTGACCCGTTCCGTCTGTCCTTCCGTCTGTGGGTGATATGCCGTTGATGCGTTCGACTTGACCCCGAGTAGTTTGAGCAAGTCGTGCATGAAGTGCCCCACAAATTGCGAACCCCGGTCGCTAATCACCACCTCGGGGAGTCCGTAGTCCTTCCAGACGTTATCGTGGTATAGACGGGCGACTCCTTCCCCACTAATGCGCTCCGTGCAAGGCTTGACGCGAATCATTTTCCCCAGTCGGTCGACCACCACACAGATAGAGTCGAACCCATTGCTGACCGGTAGCTTCGTTATCAAGTCGATGGAGATATACTGCCACGGGCGCTCGGGGACTGCGTTTGGGTGCAGCGGTCCCCGGGGTTTGGCAGGGAAGTTCTTCGTTCGCTGGCAGGTAGGGCACGCTGCGACATAGCACTTCACATCCTGCAACAGTGTCGGCCAGTAATAATTCCGACTCACGAGCTCGACCGTTCGGTACTGCCCGGGGTGTCCTGAAAGGTAGTTGTCGTGGTGCGCCCTAAGAACCCGGTCTCAAAGCTCCTTGTCGTCCGGGATGTACACAGCCCTTTCCTTCATCAAGAACCTATCATGCGCCTCCCACAGCCCGTTCCCTTCCTTGAGGGCGTTCCTCACGCTCTCTTCCCAAGCGCCCTGCTTCGCCTTCACTTCTTCCAAGAAGTGGTCCCCCGGGGTGTCATCCAACACCGCAGGCATCGCCCTCAGAAATTCCTCTTTTGGTAGCTCTCCAAACAAACCCCGGGGGAGCAGTACCAAGTTAGAATT